>SJXQ01007723.1:453577-600934 GCA_006408695.1 Aepyceros melampus
GGGAGGGGAGGGGGGGTGGGGGACCAGGAGGAAGGGGAGAGATTAGGCAGCCATCAATCTCCTCCTGTTTCTCCCAGAACAGGTGATGCTTCAAAATTGTGATCACTTTCTGGAGGCAGTGCTGCCACTGGAAGGATGCGAGCGACCTAAGGCGGAGGGCCTGAGGCGGCAGATCTGAACTTGCAAAGGATATAACCCAAACTTTAGCTACATCAGCCCGCATCTCACGCGTGGAAGCAAAGGACAGGTTATCTTTTATTATTTTCTCTCAAGAGAGACTCAAACTTGAGCACTTGATCCCGTTTCTTGGATTGCTTCTGGAGGAGACGGCTTGGTGGCAACGTTGGGAAAAGCGAGGACAGGGTTGTAACTCATTTTTTTAAAGCGACAGTAGATAAGACTTTTTAAATGTTTGGGATCCAAGATACTTTAGGAAGAGGACCAGCTCTAAAAGAGAAATCGCTGGGCGCCGAGATGGATTCGGTCAGGTCCTGGGTCCGAAACGTCGGCGTGGTGGACGCCAATGTCGCGGCGCAGAGGTAACCGGACGGCCGCAGAGTGATTCTGCTCGCGATCTCTCGCCTATTCCCTCTCGTTCTCACTGTCTGTCTCCGTGTGTCATCCCCCTCGCTGGTCTCTCGCTCGCTCGTTCTCTCTCCTCCGCATCTGTCGCCCTGGCCCCCCGCGCTAGGGCTCACCCTCCGGCCGGCAGGTCGCTGCTGTTAGGGGAATACTTACCCCTCCGCCAACACTCGAGTTTCTGAACTGCCTGGGTTCCCCCACTCCTTCTCCGCAGACTACTTTTTGGGAGGAAAAATAACAAATAGTATCTGATGCTTCTCAGCTTGGTCTCCAGTCCTGGCAGGCGGGCCGGGCCAGGAAAGGAGAGTGAGGACCCAAATCGGCGGCCGCCGGAGGAGAGCCGGCTTCCCGGCTATTCTCGGGTTTCGTCTCGCTCCTTGAGAGCGCCTCTCCTCCCGCATCTTGTCGGGCGATTCCTGGAGGCCCGGAGCCCACGGCCAGATGGCGGCGGCGGCTGGAGGAGCCGGAGAATCCGGAGCGCGCCTGCCGGGGAAGGCAGATCCGCCGGGCGCCCAGGGAGGTGGCAGGCTGGAGGGTCCGGGCTCAGAGATAAAGCAGTGGACTAGACACACAGAGGCGGGGGTGAGGATGAGAGAAGAGACTAAGCAGAAAAGACGGGGAGTAACAGTAGAAGGAACCGCAGAGGGAAGAAAGGAGGGAAGGAGACGTGAGGCAAGCGCAGGGGTCACAAGCCTATAGTTATACGAGTCCCTGAAGTTGACTTTGTTTTGAGCATCCTTGTGCCAGGGGTAGTAAACGCCTTGTCTAGGCTGCCACCCCGTGAAGACATTCTGGTTCCCCTCCCGCATCACCACTGTGGAGTTGAGATGTGTGGTCTCCACGACCTTGTCTGCGGGAAACAGCTCCTTAACGCCCAAGAATCCACGAACTTCTTCCCATGACTGCAGCCTCTCTACCGGCTCTCCTGGCCACCCCCCTCTAAGTCCCGACACCACGCGGAGAAATGACTCCAGTCCGGGCCAGGACTCCAGGTGTCCCGGTTAGAGCGAAGCGGGCCGCCACCCTTCGAGGAGAGGAGCCGCTTCGCTCGGGAGACTCGGACAGGCGGCAGCTCCCTCCCTCTGCCTCAGCCCGGGGGCGCCAGTGTCCTGGAGCAGATGGCTCGCCGCCGTGGCGGCGGCTTTCCTGGCCGTCTGGGGGACTCGCTGGGCTGTGGGCCGAGGGAAAACAGGCAGGACCGCAGAGCGGGTGCCTCGGCGCAGTCCCTTAGCCGACCTCTCAAAAGACACCTCCTCTACTTTCCCCTTTCCCCGATCCAGTAATTGTTAAAGTTGAAGCAGGCAGTCCGATGGGGGATTCTAGTCAAAATCTTACACCCTTCAAAAGAGTGAAAGTACTCGCGCGCCCTGGGGACAGACGCCCGGCCACCCCAGCGCCCCGAGCAGCTACGTCCATCTGCTTGCTCTCCTGGGCGCCGGGTCTCCCGTTAAATGTGAACTAGCGGCCAGTTTGTCTCCGGCCGCGACAGGTCGGCGGGGAGGTGTGTGCACAGACTCAGTACGCTCCAGGGCATTTCCCGGTTCCGCCAACGCGGCTTTCGCGGTCAGCGGGTTTGGCCGGCGACGCCCAGAGATGCGGCTTGAGCCGGGAGACTGTCGGCTCCAGGCGAGGACGCGCTCTGACTCTTAATAACATTTCGGCTTCTCCCAAGTTCAGCAGTTCCAGAGGCGGGGTCCTCAGGATCATGTCGTCCGTGGTGGGCCCCGATCCCCAGTACTGGTCAAGGGGGCTTGCGCCCTGCCCCTAGCCCGCACGCAACTTTTCGGAAGGGCGAGGGAAGCAGGAGGTGAGGCCTCCCCGCAGGACTTGGACTTAGCCTCTAGGCTTCCCGTCTGGCCCCCTCTGGGTTCTCGCCCACCGCCTTTCTGAGTAGTTTGGGAGGCGTTGTGGGCAATAGTGCCAGGACGGGTAACTCCAATGAAGATGAAGGAAAAGAGTCACTTCTTTCAAAGTGATGAGGCGCTTAGCCCCTATGCTCCGGGCCCAGCTCCGAATCCTGACCCAGTCGGGGGAACTACTTGAGGAACAAGATGGGGGCGGCCCGAGGGGACCAGACTTGGGCCGCTGGGGGTGGGGAGGACCCTCCGGGCTTTGGTCTGCAGTCGGGGTTCCTTGGTCTCTACGAAAGGCTGGAGATTGAGCTCCTGGGAGTGGGATGCCAGCAGGCTGGAACAGCTGTGACTCCTCTAAGAAGTCCCTGCTTCTTAATCGTAATAGAAGAAAAGGACCCTTAACTCTCTGCTATGTTGCCTGGGCCCGTTTGGTACTTCGTGTCTTTCTCTCTTTCCTCGTGTCCTGTGTCCCCACCGTGCCTCTTCATGCGCAGCGGCGTAGCCCTGTCTCGGGCCCACTTTGAGAAACAGCCTCCCTCCAACTTGAGGAAATCCAACTTCTTTCACTTCGTCCTGGCGCTCTACGACAGGCAGGGGCAGCCGGTAGAGATCGAGCGCACCGCCTTCGTAGACTTTGTGGAGAACGACAAAGTAAGCGCAGGTCCCCTCTTTCCCTCGCGGGTCTCATAACTACCTACTTGCAAAGCACTAAAGATCCCATCTGTCACTCCGGAGACTTTTCCGCTCCCATCAGGAGGGATGATAAATCGAGGCTTCTCACCCCCAGCCTCCTAAATCAGTCGGATTTCCCCGCATCGTCTCCCGCCTGCACCTCCCGCAGGGGCGCTGGTGGCTGCTCACCCGACTCCTGGATCGTTAGCAGAACGTGGTCGCGGACTGACCGCGGAGCAGATATCCTTCCGACAAGAGCATACATAATTTAAACATATAGTCAAGGCTGCCGCTGCCCTGCTCCGGGTTATTTATTATTATTATTTTGCACCTGCGATCGCGTCAGGGTGGGTAAGATGGGTACAAGGTGGAAACGCACAAAAACTAGTCTTGGCTTGCCGGACTACCCGCCCCAACCGTAGGCTTCTCTTCCACTCTGGTTCCCACAGCAGTGCCAGCCCCCAACCCAGGCCTGGGTGTGGGCGCTGAATTGGAGCTCAGATGAATAGGATGTGGGAAGAAGGAAACATCTCTCGCCTTCTCTGGGCCTCTGTCCTCAGCTTCCTCAGCTGTACAATTCAAGTTTGGGAGCAGGCTCCTCCTGGGGTTCTTCTTGAACTTGGGCTTGGGTCCCTGAGTTCATTGCCCCAAGCCTCCAGTCCTGGTGGGACATGGCCAAATGCTGCTCTTCCAAGTGACAGGTCCCTTCCTTTCTGCAGCATCCGATGGGTTGGGTGGGGCCTGTTTAAATCCAGCATGGACATGGTGTCCGGTGGTCCCCAGCTGGGGGTCGCCTTTCTGAGGACATTTTTAAGGGGAAGGGACAGACTGTTGGAGATGGTCAAGTGCTTGGGAGCCTTGGAAAGTTTTGGAGCGTGGCTAGTGTCCAATGTTGCTGCCCTTTGACCTGGGCCTGGGCAGGGGTCTGTTCAAAGCTGCTGAGTGACCAAGAGAAAGGCTGTGGGAGTTAGGCTAGGGAAGTCCCTTTGCTCTTTTTATCATTTTGAGGGGATGGAAAGCAAGGGTCTCTGTCTTTTCAGGAACAAGGCAACGAGAAGACCAACAACGGCACCCACTACAAGTTACAGCTTCTCTACAGCAACGGTGAGCGCCTTGCGCCCCCTGAGGCACCCGTGCCGGCCTCTTAAAGGGAAGGCAGTTGACCTTGTCCTGGTCTTTGGCAGGCATCCTGCAGGCCCAGGGAGAGCAGGGCTGCGGGAAGCTGTCTCCGAGCCAGGGGCAAGGGCGGGTGGTCTCTGACCCCAGAACGGCTCAGCTTGCACTCCGCCGTGGTCCCCTGGCGTCGGGACAGGTTTGGGGTGCCCGGGAGGGGCTCCCCCGCGCTCACCTCATGCCCGCCCCGTCTCCCCGCAGGTGTCCGCACCGAGCAGGACCTGTACGTCAGGCTCATCGACTCAGTCACCAAACAGGTGAGCCTGGCAGTTCACTCCCCTCCTCCCCCCTCCTCGGCTTGAGGGTCCTCTATTCTCCTCCCTCCCCACCCTCCTTGTCTGCCTTTGAGATTTCCTGGGTCACTCTTCACAGCCCCTCCACATCAACTGACACTTTGTCTTCTCTGGAAAGATATTTTTTCCCTCTCTCTCCCTAATTATCCAGTTTCTTTCTGGTTGGGGAGGCTCTGGGGATGGGAGTAGGCAAACAGAGGGATGAAGAGGGGAAGGACTTATTGGGAGATTCAGCACCCCCCCACCCCCCACCACACACAAACATTCCCTTTTGCAACAATTATGTCCTCACTAGGGCAAACTTTCTTGGTATTTTGCTGGAGTTAACCAGGCACAACTAGGTTCAGTGCGACTAGAGGGGACTCCTGAGGAAGTTGTGGTTAAAGAGAAGAAACCCGATTCTGTTCTCGCTCTAACGTCCCCTTTTCTTTGTCCCTCCCTGTCGGTGCCTCATTCTCAGCCCATAGCTTACGAGGGACAGAATAAGAATCCGGAAATGTGCCGAGTTCTCCTGACACACGAAGTGATGTGCAGGTAAGAGCCGTGTTTTCCCGCAGGCGTGGCTGGAACGCGGGGCAGGTGAGCAGCTCCGGGCGCGCTGACTTGCCTGCGTCCCCGACCTTGGGGAGTGGGGGAGTGGTGGCGCGCTTGGGCGGGCGGCCTCGCCGGGACTTGCTCTTAGGGCCGGTTGGCTGGATTTCCTCCTTAAAAGTCAAATTCTAAGAACAAATTGATCAGGACTCGAAAAGGCAACCCAGAACCACCCAGGATTCCACCCCCATGAGTGGCACGAGTTTGCGCCGTGGAAGACCTGCTGTCCAGCGGTCCGCAGAACGCGGGGAGGGGCTGGGCAGGCGCGGGTCGAGTCTGGGATGGGGACTTTGCCTGAGTCGGTCCGCACGGCTCGGTTCCGCCGGTCCCGCTCATTCTAGGGGTAGATGCCAGGAGGGGCCACTTGTAGAGTTACCGAGTCAAGGTTTTGGAACGGTTCAGTCTGGACAGGCGAGAGGATCGAGCGGTCCATTTTGGGGGTGCTACCCCTTGTCCCCCAGATGAGGCACCTGCCTGTGATGCAGGAGCGTTTTCTTCTTGCGAGGACGTTTCTTTTCCTAGATTTCCTGAGCCAGGGGAGTTTCATAGGTCAGGATGAAGTACCGGGCAATGGATGGGAGGAACTGGGAGAGAACCTCACCGGGTAGATCCGGGGTCTGGAGCAACAGCTGGATTTTGACGGCCGAGTTGTAAAAGGTGCAATCTACCCGAATTCCTACACCAGTTCCCATTTTCTTTTCTGAGATAAATTCATTTCATTTTGGGTCCTTTCTTCTCCTGGACCAGAAGAAAAAAAATTTTTTTAATAGAGAAATTCATCTGTACATTTATTCATTCTTTCAACAAATGTATATTGAGTGTCTAATATGTGCTAGTTATGGGGGATCCCACAGCAAAGGAGAAAGGATATAGAAAGGAAACTCTGGGAAGAAGTGATTATTTTACTATAAAAATTTCAATGTTTATATCCATACATAGTTTTCTTCCTCCAAAATCTCTGATTGGAGAGAAAGCCTCAATTCTTTCATATTGTGCTACTGCTTCAGTGAATGTCTTCCAACATCAGCCTTGCTAGCTTTGGGTAATTGCAAGCCATCTGATTTAGTTTGAATTGTTTTATGGGCAGCTCCTGGCAGCCCCGTCTCCCGCCTCACCCAGTCAGGAAGAAACCATTACAGTCAAACGTGTTTGTTTTGGTTTTGACCAAGTATTAGAAAAACAAACGTTGCCAACTGCAGAGTTCAGCTCTGTCAGTGGCCTCAGTTGAGGGGATTGAGGGTTCCCTGCCTGAGTAGCTGGGTGAGGTGTGGGTGAGCAGATCGGTACTCTGTTATCACAGGGTTCCTTGATAGATACATTCAGAAAGAAAATACAGTTCCAAGATGAACTTGCATGTGATACCTAGGTTAAATAGTCAGAACATTTTGATTTGGTTGGCTAACTGAAGGATAGGTTTTTCTCTTTTAAATTCTTTTTTCTACTTTCAAACATCTTTGTGGGGAGAGATTATCTTCTTACAAAAAAAGAAAACAAAACCCAAGTCTGGCCCATTGTCTGATGAATTATACCTATCACTTTAAATAATACTTGCATACCCCATCCAGCTGTAGTTCAGGCTGACATTTTTATTTTTAAGCCCAATCAAATCCACCTCATTTTATGCTGTTTAAGTAGCAGCATCAATTTTTAAAGCCTCTAGTTTAGTCTGCATTAGTAACACAGTATAAAAATTTAATGTACTGTAACTTCTCTTCATTTGAGACCTGGGAAGATGCTCTGCTATTTTCTTCCCAAACTAGAATTTAAAACAAATATTAATTATGGGTAAATAATGATCCATGGAATGGGTATTGTGTCTGTATTTGTGTGTGTGTGTGTGCGAGTGCTTATGCGCTGGGAGATGAGCTGGAGTGATAGATTTGGATCTATCTGAAAGGGAGTATCCCATTCAACCTGTCAGTCAGAGCTGGTTGACTCTTCAATCAGGAAAAAAAGTTCCCTCTCCCACGTTTTGAGTCAGTTATCAGAGTCAGTGATTAAGGAATGAGTCAGATGAGCCCCATTTCTCAATGGGTACTGCACATATAGAGTTTCATTTGCATGGTATTTGTGGCATACCTGCAAATTTTCCTGAATGCTTTTGTTCTGTCACCTTTGGTTAACAACAAAAACAAACAAAACAAAAACAAAAACTCAGAAACCGATGTTTTACTTTTGGGAGGGGCAACAAAATAAATCTCTTTTAGGTATAACTTTTCTCTCCCTTTCCCAGTTGTCTCCACTCCTCTCTTCCCTGCTTCAGTTCATTTTGCCAATTATTAGCAAGGAGAAATCTAGTTGTTATGTCGCTGCCAGCCACCCCTGTGCCCTCAATGCTCAGAGGGTTAAAAGATATTATAATTTGAACAGAAGTCGTCTCAAGGCCTACAGCTGGCTAATAACAGAGTTGTATTGAGCCGGAGCAAACCCCACAGCTGTGACTTTTCGCCACAAGGCGCAGGCTAGACGGGGGCCCTAATCAGATGGGCCAGCCGGGCAGTGGGGCCAGTGTCTTTATCGGCCAGATGGTGTGAATTTAGACACTTTTGTTATGCAATCACAGGGAGGAGTTGGGGAGAAGAAAACAAAACAAAAGCTACCATGCTGTGCGCTTATTTGAGTTTGAAATTAGAGACAGATTTTTGAAAGTTGAGGGTTGAATTTTAAAAACGATTTTGGAGGGGAAAGGGCACACTGGCTAGGAGTTTGGCTCACTGGACACTCTATGCCTGAGACTGGCGCTTTTTTCCCTTTGCTTATCCCCCATCTTGATCCCTTTCTGAAAAATGCAGGTAAGATTCAGCCTTGGGATAAATTTTTCCTATTCCCCACCTCTCATCCCCAACTGGTTTGATTTTTTTTTTCCTCTTTCCCTCTCCAAAGATCCCACAAGAAGATAGGGAAGGTAGATGAGGCCTGTGAGCAAGCTGAGAGTATTTCAGGTAGAAGGTTCTCCAAATAAGGACTAGAGTAAAATAAGCCAAACCATGCCGAGTGAGGAGCAGAAGAGCTTTCATTTTCATTCATTAGGGGAAAAAAAGTACTTTAGAGCTTTCCCGTGGAATTTAGAGACACAGCCTTAACCTAGCCCAAGTTCAGTTTCCTCTTTGTTTCCCCTCTTTTCTTATTTTTCAGTCTTGTTCAGTTTTTGAAAAATACTTTTGGACTGGCTTGTTAAAAAATATCCCTAAGAAACCTTTTAATGACAGTAACTGAACCTGAAGTTGGTCACACAGGCTTTGTGTCTACACCGAAAAGAAGGGAGATTTGAACTGGTTATCTGAGTAATTCAGGGACCTGGTCCTTCATGTCAACGCCCCATGTCTCTGATCTCAGAGTGATTGTTAGGGGAATGTGAGTTCATGGAAGTCTTATATTCTCTACTTTCCTTTACTTATGTTACTGTTGCTGGTTTGAGGACTGAATGTCATTTAAGAAACCAAATAAAGAATAACCAGGACATCTTGATGAGCCCTTTTCTTAAAAAAAAAAAAAAAGAATTAGCTTTGGCTAACCCAGAGAAATTTGATGAAGGTCTCAGATGGGGTGAATACAGTCCACTCCTATAATTTTTTTACCTTCACTATTATAGTCCAACAGCTGAGTGCTTGTTGCGTCTTTTCTGAGTGTTAACATTAGAGATTATACTTAAGTATGTTACTTCTGGAAAATGGAAGATTGGACCCTAAAGTTTCTCTGCATTTTTCTTGGAATATCATTTCCTTCCCTGAGTGGATTCCCCACATTGTATTTCACTGGCACCAGGCTTACATTTTTATCTATTTTTCTTTTCCTCCAGAGAAAGTCCCCACGGAGAGCAGCTGAATTCAGCTGAGAATTTTGCAAACTTACTTGGCTTCCTCAGAATCACTCCGTCTCAAACTAAAATAGATTGGCACATTCTGAATGTGTTCTCTTATAATTAGATTGTATTTAGACTCACATACAGATTCAGGTTGGGTTGACCTGTTGGTGATGTCAAAGAGGAGTCTTGTTAGAAGGTTTTCAGATACCTAGCATGGATAGGATTTTTGAAATTGTCTTGCTAAGAAAAAATGGTTTGTCTGGGCTGCAAAGGTATTATTCTGATGATGTAAGCAATAGAAATAATAGAGGTGGGAGACAGGAATTGGGATGGAGGTGGGGAACAATGATGGGATGGGTAAGGAGTTGGGAAAAGAGACAAGGGTTTTGGGAGTTGGGAGAGCAGCTGGCCAGCATTTTTATTGGTGTTAATCTTGGGATGGGCTTCCCTTGTGGCTCAGCTAGTAAAGAATCCACCTGTAATGCAGGAGACCTGGGTTTGATCTCTGGGTTGGGAAGATCCCCTGGAGAAGGGAAAGGCTACTGGGTTGGAATTTTCAAAGTTAATACTTAATATAATTTCAAAGGCGAAATATTTCAGAAAGTTTCAGTGGCAAACGCTAGCATCTAAGAAAGCTGAAACAAGCTTTCTTTTACTTCCTACTAATTTGATTAAATTTCTCCAAGCCTTTTTATGCCCATTGGGTGAACGTTTTTTTAAGCATATCTCACGTATTTTTAACTTTTGGAGGATGGTAGAATTGTTCACTGAGGAATCCACGCATCCCTACATATGACATATGAACTTGAAATTTCTTTTTAAAAGTATCTGTTTGTTTACTGATAGTTCTGTAGAGGATCAGAGAGTGCACTGTGGAGAACCAGAAAGCAAATCTAAGACTGGGCTGGGCCTTTGGGTCTTTGCTACCACATGGCTTCATCCTTTTCCTTAATTTGTCGTCACTTTTGAATTGAAGGAATTTCATAGCCTCGTGGACTTCTTAAACCTAGAAGGGACTCCAGATAATCTAGTCCAACACTTTAATTTCGTGTACAGGAAGGCCAAGCCCAGAAGGGTTAAAGAGATTTGACTACATTCATGCAGCTGACTAATGACAAAGTTGTGTTAGATGTCAGAGCTCCAGTTCCCACTTAACCAATCCTTCTATTGTGCTGCGTTGTCTTAAACCATAGAGAGGTTATCACAAGGAGAGCAACACCTACACAAATTTGGTTATTGCTGGTGTTTATGAGATGTATTCTCTAAGTGGTATGGATGATAGTGTTGCTTTTGTAAGCCATGTCAAGACTATGTCCTTTACCAACTTCTGTGATGGTGGACCATGTGCTTGGATGAGCTGAGAGAGGTATTTAGAAGTCTGTGGTCCTCTAGAGTCTGTCATACAGAGTGGAATCAGAAAGAGAAAAACAAATATTGTAGATTAATGGATATGTGGAATCCAGGATGAGATTCAATTCAATTCAATTCAATTCCTTCAATTCAAAAGTGACGACAAATTAAGGAAAAGGATGAAGCCATGTGGTAGCAAAGACCCAAAGGCCCAGCCCAGTCTTAGATTTGCTTTCTGGTTCTCCACAGTGCACTCTCAGATGAGCCCATTTCTAAGGCACGGATAGAGACACAGACATAGAGAATGGGTGTGTGGACGCAGCGGGGAAGGGGAGGGTGGGATGGACTCGGAAAGTAGCATTGACATATGCACACTCCACGCACAAAATAGATAGCTGGTGGGAAGCTGCCGTGCAGCGCAGGGAGCTCAGCTAGGCACTTTGTGAAGACCTAGAGGGGTGCGATGGGGAAGTGGGGGGAAAGGGAGGGCCACGAGGGAGGGGATATATGTATACTTATGACTGATTCACGTTGTTGTACAGCAGAAACTAACACAACATTATAAGGTTATTATATTCCAATACAAATGATTTAAGAAAAGATTAAAAAAATTGAAGTCTGTGGTCCTGACAAGGAGCAGACAGGCAGTATGGGGATGTGATTTTCCTGTGCCACCCAGCCTCCCTTGCTCTTTTCATATTTGTTTAGGTCTTCCATGCCTTTTGAGGGGAGTGTTTTGTTCTCTTTAGGTCTTACTGAGTCCTTCCCATCTCCATCTGTTGTATTTGCTTAGGGCCCCTTCTTTCTCTCTTCATCTCAGATGATCCCACAAGCATTTCTCCAGTGGTACCCAGTACTTTGCCAGATGGTAGAAAGGAAGTCTCGGGAGGCAGAATTTTCAGGATGGGACCTACCACATGCTAAGTCCCATTTCTGTTCCAGACCTGGTGAAAATGATTAGAAATATCTTTTTACAGTTCCCTGCTTAATCTTTTCCCCCATTTGACAATGCACACCATAGTTTCGGTAATTTTCCTTCACCTTTAGAAAATGATGGAAATGAATGAAAAAATGGATGAATGAATGACTATAAGTACAGCGAGTTCTGTGAAGAAAGTTGTTATGTAACTAAGGTTTATAATAATTCAGGCAGCTACTTGGAGTCTTTTAAAAAAAAATACCTCTTCCTTTCCCTTATTCCGTCAAGTATTTATTAAGGCACAAAGATCTAAAAATATATATATATATATAATAATAAAATCATTCAACATGGAGCTGGAGGTGACCTTCTAGATCTTAAAGTCCAGGTATCCATCATTCAGGGTACAAATAAAGCTCTGGGGAAAGTTGTGACTTGCTGAGAATTACCAGTTTATAAGTCATAGATGGAGAATTTGGATGAATAGCCTTGGGCTTCATGTTTAGTGTTTTTGAACATAGCCGTACATTCATGCTCAAGCAGCTGATAGTTAAGCAGCTACCAAGAATGTACTCATTTTTGTGAATGTTCTTAACATTGTATGCTCACCGTACTTTCTGGATTTTAACATGTTTCATTTACTCTTTTCATTCCTTCCCAACCTACAGTCGGTGTTGCGAAAAGAAAAGTTGTGGCAACCGAAACGAGACTCCTTCAGACCCTGTCATCATCGACAGGTAGGGG
This sequence comes from Aepyceros melampus, assembly GCA_006408695.1. Taxonomy (NCBI): domain Eukaryota; kingdom Metazoa; phylum Chordata; class Mammalia; order Artiodactyla; family Bovidae; genus Aepyceros; species Aepyceros melampus. The sequence goes on from SJXQ01007723.1 coordinate 465,560, forward strand.
GAAAAAGTGATTTTATTTTTTTTTAAAGCATTTCTGGTTTTTCTCTTTTAGAATCTCAGCTCTGAGTGCCGATCACTTGGCTTTCCGTAAGGTTGGTTACATGTTACCTTCAAGGCATGGAGCTGCTCTGACATGTTTTCTTGTTTTGGTTGGCGTTTCTTGGAAGAAGCCAGAACCTTCTTTTTTGAACAGATGTCTCTGTCTTTTCCAGGTGCTCTGACTTCAGCCTAATGGGAAAGGGTGGTGAAGAATGCCATCTCTCCCACCTGGCAGAAATAGGGTCTCATTTAGTTTCCTAGAAGAGGCAGTGCACCCGAAGTTACTCGGTCACTTCCTCATCACTCTCTGTGATTGCTGTTGGGCTTGAAGACTGTCAAATTAGATTATGGTTTGGGGATGATGACAAGCTTTCCGTTGCACAGGGGGAGGTTCCTTTCTACCACAGAGGGTTGCATTCCAGGTCCTATGTTATGTTCAGAGTGGAAAAGATTCTTTGGGACAAGATGCTAATTCATTGAAATGTGATTTCGGCCTCCTCGGCTGTATGTTTTTGTGATTGGAACCAGAACTTACAAACCAGTGAAGAAATACCAAATTAACTTCCAGCAATCATGTAATTTTTAAGAAATCCCATATTCCCACCCCTAATTTTTTCTCTTTCGTTAAAAAACGGAAGAATTCCCTCTTGCTTCTTTCTTTGGGTTTTTGTGTTTCTAGACAGGTCCTGAAATGGATTGGAGCGGCCGCAGTCTCTAAAGTTGTTATTCCAATATTCCAACAAATTCTCAGTTGGGAGAATGGAACCTCTGGCATTCTTCCCAGAAAGCCAGTTTGCTTTCTTTGTGGAAAGTATACCATAGCCCTAGGAATGAGGAGGCTGGAATTCTGATCCTATCCTAGCTTCTGACCTTGGACACAGCACTCAACATCTCTGCTCAGTGGTGTCACAGAGGGTATAGAGTTGGAGGGTATGGCTTGCTGTTGGACGTTGCAGAAGGTTGCTAAAATATACATGGCAGTTTTGCAATATTCCCTGAGATGCTTGGAGGAAGATGACAGTCAAGTAAGAAATGTTTGCTGGATGTATAGAGTGCCTTCACCATCTTGGAGGTTTAAGTGAGACCCATTTGAGGGAGTTCTTTGGAATTCCTTTAGTTTTTATGAAAGCAAATAAAAGCTTAAAATTAATGAGTTGTAGGAACTCTGTGGGACCAGCTGTCTTCCTCGTATGATCAGTGAAAAGGCTGAACTCAGGAATGGTGACATGACTTGCCCACGGTTACACTTGTGGTTGGAGTGAAGCTGGTGCTGGGACACAGCTGTCCTCACTTCTGGCCTGTGATGCTCTTATTGCCACAACCCTTTCCTCCCAGCACTCTCTGTCTCAGTTTATACGATTACACGTAATATAATTTCCCAGGCTTCCCTGGTGGCTCAGTGGTAAAGAACCTACCTGCTAATGCAGAAGACGCAGGTTTGATCCCTGGGTCGGGAAGATTCTCTGGAGAAGGAAATGGAAACCTATGCAACCTGCTTCAGTATTCTTGGAATCTTCATTAGAATCTTGTCTAATTGCTCTTGACTATCTTCTGGGCTTCCCTTTGCCTTCTTCCCTTCATTTGTGGAAGGGAGACGGTATGAAGGCAGAAATCCTATGGAGAGAGGAGCCTGGGGGGCTACAGTCCATAGAGTTGAATAAGAGGCAGACACGACTTAGTGACAAAATAACAACACAACATTTCCCAGCTTCCTAGTATACCCTGGGGTGCTCTGGAGGATATGAAGCCTATGAGAGCAGTGTAGACACGGATCCAGTCCTTTCCAGCATGTCCACCGAGTTCACTTATCTTTGTCTAGTCCTTTTTTTTAAAACTAACTTTAGCTCCTCTTTCAGGAGGTCTTCTAACCTCATGGTTGTGGTATCTTTTCTTGTAATAAACACCCCACAAACCAGCTTTAGAAATGTTTGCAAACCCATAAATGCCTACCTGCACCTTACATCTCATAAGCACACATTCTAAAGACTCTGCATTTAGTAGCAGTCCTTTCTCTAAGGAACTACGTATAGCCCAAATGCAGGGAGAAAGAAATACGCTATGTTTTCTTCCCATGTAATACACACGTTAATTACATAGACTTTGACATCTATGGAGAGAAAAAAATTTCAGGTTATGTGCCTTCATTGTTTGTGCTAGAATGCTTTAAATTCTTCTGAGAAGGTGGAAATTATATTTTAGCTGTGTCTGAAGGAGCTTTATGTGACGGTGGCATTTATTTTTATTAGCTGGTGCACAATTAAACAGCCTGACGATATCTCTGCATCTTTTGTAATAAGTGTTACTCCTGAAATGTGCAGCAGCATGTGGAAACAGACATACCAAAGGGTGCTATAAATTGGCCAGGGATCAGGTTTTTTAAAATAACTCATCTTGTTATAAACAGATGCAGTTGTTTGGCTTCCTCATCAGAGGGCTTTTGTTTGAAGATACTGCTTGTTCCTCTATCGGAATCTTGTCTTTTTGTTCCTGACTGTCTTCGGGGCTTCCCTCTGTCTCCTTCCTTTCATTTGTGGAAGGGGAAGAGGATTGAAGGCAGGCTTCCCTTTGCCGGAGGTGGGATGGGTGGCTTGTGTTATCAAGCAGTACCTCTGGTACCTGGGTTCAACACCTGCCACCTTAGAGATGTTTAGATAACCCAGGAGCTAAGGGGTTGAGATAACCCAACAGGTGCTAAGTAGTCTATTTTGGATTCCTTCTGAGTAAATATAGAACTCTGTTCTTTGCCCTTGTTCCTATACACTGACTAATTATCTCCTCCTGCTTCTCACTCCATCTAACCAAATGCAGTTAATTTACACTACCTTTGAATTTCTCACGCAACAGCCATGTTCCACTCTGACTCTAGGGAAGCCAGTTTATTCCCTTGAAATTGTGCAAGTTGGCAGGGGGGAGGGGACCCTTCAAGACTGGTTCCCAAACTTTTCACCACCAGGGACCCCTTTTATTTTTTCCTTTGCAGAACCAGGTTCTGCAAGATTTTGCCTGTCAAGCTGCAGTGAACAAGTCATAATCCAGCTGTAATTTAATTTTTATTACTTGAAGATGTACAACAGAATGGGAAGGAAAAAATCTCATCCCAGAAATGCCCTTGTCTCGGAACTTTCCTGGCAGTTCAGTGGTTAAGACTCCATGCTTTCACTGCAGGGGTTAAGGGTTTGATCTGTGATCAGAGACTAAGATCTTGCAAGCCTAGTGATGCAGCCAAAAATAAAGAAATAATTTTTAACAATGTCCTTAATCTCATCAATGGAGAAGGCGATGACACCCCACTCCAGTACTCTTGCCTGGAAAATCCCATGGACAGAGGAGCCTGGTAGGCTGCAGTCCATGGGATCGAGAAGAGTTGGACATGACTGAGCGACTTCACTTTCACTTTTCACTTTCATTCATTGGAGAAGGAAATGGCAACCCAGTCCAGTGTTCTTGCCTGGAGAATCCCAGGGATGGAGGAGCCTGGTGGGCTGCCATCTATGGCGTTGCACAGAGTCGAACATGACTGAAGCGACTTAGCAGCAGCAGCAGCAGCAGCAACCTCATACTGGGATTTTTTTCCCCTGCCTATGTGACTGCCATCCTTTATCTCTCTAGAAACATAAATTTAATTCTTATTTTCAGTTGTCTTTGAAGCATGCTTTTATGAATTCTTGGGCAGCCACACCCCTTTTCAAAAAGCCAGGCCAACACACAGCCCCGTAGGACTTGCTGCTAAATCACAGGTCCCCAGCAGAGCCTTCCTTCTGTGTAGAAACATGTGCACAGCGTGGCAGTAGTGTTTATTCATTTTGAATATAAAAATCTAAAGTTCCTATCGGAGGGGGAAAAAAAACCCACCTCAACAGAACAAAACAAAACAAAGTCAACAATGAAAACATATTCCCTACTAAGATCTTCAGGGTACAACTTGTCCATAAAGATCTCTGTGTGGTAAATAAGAATAAAAAGACTCAAATGGATTTACATTTTGGGGTTTCAGATGGTGGAGGTGGTTTAGTTGCTAAGTCATGTTTGACTCTTGTGACCCTATGGACTGTAGCCCATCAGGCTCCTCTGTCCATGGAATTCTCCAGGCAAGAATACTGGAGTGGGTAGCCATTCCCTTCTCCAGGGGATCTTCCCGACCCATGGATCAAACCCTGATCTCCTGTGTTGTAAGCGGATTCTTTACTGTCTGAGCCATGGGGAAGCCCTTGGTGGTCCATGGAAAGAGGATGTTAGGGACAGTCTCACTGACTTGGGAGAAGGATAAAGAGTGTTTATTGTTCTTATTCTTGTAGCCTCATGAAAAGTCAGATGAGAGGAGAGGACAAGGATTCTTTTTGGATGTTGGTAGGCTGCCTCTGCCCATGATATTTTCTGTGAAAAGGGCAGCTCCAAGTTATTTCTCACATGATAAATATCCCAATGTTTTGTCTTTGGATCTTGGTCTTCTATATTTATGAAGTCTGCTTCTGCTTCCAGAAGGACCATTGTAAATTTTGATGGTTTTTGTTTATTTTATTTTTCAAGAAGCCAAGCAAACATCAGAATAACCTTCATTCAAAAGGTTTATGCAAAAGGATCTGGTATTTATTTGCTCATGAGTGGTTTTTCTGATATTATCTTCCTTTAAAATTTTTAAAAAAATTATGGTAAAATATATATAACATAAATTTGACTATCTTAACCATTTAAAAATATATAGTTTAGAGGTATTAAGTGCATTCACCTTGCTGTGTAATCATCACCACCATGCTGCTGCTGCTGCTGCTAAGTTGCTTCAGTCGTGTCCGACTCTGTGCGACCCCACAGACGGCAGCCCACCAGGCTCCCCCGGCCCTGGGATTCTCCAGGCAAGAACACTGGAGTGGGTTGCCATTTCCTTCTCCAATGCATGAAAGTGAAAAGTGAAAGTGAAGTCTCTCAGTCGTGCCAGACTCTTAGCGACCCCATGGACTGCAGCCCACCAGGCTCCTCTGTCCATGGAATTCTCCAGGAAATCATACTGGAGTGGGTAGCCATTCCCTTCTCCAGGGGATCTTCTGACCCACGGATAAAACCCAGGTCTCCTGCACTGCAGGCGAATTCTTTGTCATGTGAGCCATCAGCATAGCCCAATTAATACTTACAATGTTGTGTTAGTTTCTACTGTACAGCAAAATGAATCAGTTATATGTATACATGTATCCTCTTTTTTATAGATTTCTCTCCCATTTAGGTCACAGAGCATAGAGTTCCTTGTGCTGTACAGTAGTCTCTCATTAATTATCTACTTCATCCATAGTATCAAAAGGGTATGAAAGTGAAAGTGAACTCACTCAGTCACTTCCGACTCTTTGCAACCCTACGGACTGTAGCCTACTAGGCTCCTCTGTCCATGGGATTTTCCAGGCAAGAGTACTGGAGTGGGTTGTCATGTCTTTCTCCAGGGGATCTTCCCAACCCAGGGATCGAACCTGGGTCTCCTGCATTGTAGGCAGGTGCTTTGTCATCTGAGCCACAAGGGAAGCCCCATGAATAAGGTATAGTGAAGTGAAAGTGAAGTCGCTCAATTGTGTCTGACTCTTTGCGACCCCGTGGACTGTAGCCCACCAGGCTCCTCCGTCCATGGGATTCTCTAGGCAAGAATACTGGAGTGGGTTGCCATTTCCTTCTCCAGGGGATCTTCCCGACCCAAGGGTTGAACCCAGGTCTCCCGCATTGCAGGCAGACACTTTAACCTCTGAGCCACCAGGGAAGTCCCATTAATAGGGTATATATCAATCCAAATCTCTCACTTCCTCCCACTTCCCCTTTCCCCACTTCGTATCCATAAGTTTGTTCTCTGCAACTGTGTCTCTATTTTTGAGAAGCAGTTTTTGGATAGCAGTTGGAATTGAACTGTAGGTAAGATTTATGCCCACAAAACCTAGTGGATTCTTGCCATTGCAGGCCACTGAGGCTGGTTTTCAGGCTGTGACCATTCCCTCCCTCTCCCTGGAAAAGGACCAGCCAGGTATATCAGTGGTAACTCCCCCTGAATGAAGGACTCTGTCTCTGAGGAGGAAGGGAAAGGATGCTACTGCTGCTAACTCGCTTCAGTTGTGTCTGACTCTGTGTGACCCCATAGATGGTAGCCCACCAGGCTCCTCCGTCCATGGGATTTGCCAGGCAAGAATACTGGAGTGAGTTGCCATTGCCTTCTCTGAGGGTAAGGATAGTACTCAACGTTTATCTGACACTTAATGGGCACTTATTTTGTGCTGGACATCATGCTAAGCAATTTGTGTTCACCCAATAATCTTAACTGATCTTCAATAATTGAGAAAAGTCTTTAATTTTACAGAGGAAGAAATGAGTCTGAAGGAGGTAGGTAAGTCGGCCAAGGTCACAAAGGCAGTTTCCATGGTGAAATTGGAGTGTCATCAGTGGGTGGAAGTTATGATGAAAAAGAGTTCGGCATAACAGAAGGAAAAGCTTTCCAGAATTCAGAGCTGTTGAAGGACAGAAAAGCCTTGTGAGCACGGTCTTAAGAACTCCTGATAGGAGGCCTAGAGAAGGGAACCATTCTCTGGGAAGTTGTGGGCATCACTGGCCTGAGATGCTAGTTTTTAGTCACTAAGTTGTCTCCGACTCTTGTGACCCCATAGACTGTAGCCCGCCAGGCTCCTCTGTCCTTGGCATTTCCCAGACATGAATACTGAAGTAGGTTGCCATTGCCTTCTCCAGGGGATCTTCCCGACCCAAGGATCAAACCCATTTCTCCTGCATTAGCAGGCAGATTATTTACTGCTGAGCCACCAGAGAAGCCCAGATCACTGGCCTCTGAAGTATCATTTAACTTTGAGACTGTACAAGTTACATTCAATGGTGTGACAGGTTTGATGGAATATTGGTCCTCAGAGAGACAGCGTGGTTTAGCAGGAATGGTCCAGGACTAGGATCAGAACACCTGCTCTGACCCCAGATCATTTAGTAACTTAGCTGTCTAATGTCACAGAGGTCATGAGCTGCCTCCCTAAGCCTCAGTTTCCCTATCTGTAAAATGAAGTGCTGTGGATTAATGGATGACCTTTACATTACCTTCTAGTTCTAAACCCTCTGCTTCTAGCCAAGTCCCAGATTTGGGTGTCAGACATGCTAATTCATCCTCCTCGCTCATCAGTAATTTACAGGAGCTCTTCACATGTCCCATCTCTGCACAGACTCCTCATCGCCAGGGTAGCGGAGCCCAGTGCTGTGAAGAGTCTACGAAATCGTGGCCCTCAGCTTTTTTTTTTAACCGTGAAAATTCCATTCCCTCCGAGAGGTTTAGATTTTCTCACTAAAAAACACAGATTATTTAACCAAAGTGAAACATTATTCTTTTATATTCTTCTTCCTTTGTTTTCTAGTAAAACCTTTGCTAGTTTCTTGGCCGTTTTGGGGAGATGCAGGTAGGAGAAGGACTCCTTTACTTTCTGGTGTAGAAAAATGTCCCTTTGGGTTGGAACACTCCACTAGATGATGACCTGAGCCAAGTGGTAAACAAGAAACAGAGTTTCCTTTGAGAAAGTCATTCTCCTCTTCCTGATTAAAGAGCTGAAAAGTTATAATATTTATTTCTATAGTTGGGTTAGTGTTTTTTTTTTTTAAAAATTTATTTTTAATTTTCCTCCCCAAACTCCCCTCTCATCGAGGCTGCCACATAACACTACAATGGGACCATGTTGGTTACCCACTTTAAATATAGCAGTGTGTATATATCCGTCCCAAACTCCCTATCCCTTCCCCCCATCCTTCCCCCCATCCTTCCCCACTAGCAACCATGAGCTCATTCTTGAAGTCCATGAGTCTGTTTCTGCTTTGTAAGTAAATTCATTTGTATCATTTCTTTTTATATTCCATATATAAAGAATGTCATACAGTATTTCTCTTTCTCTGTCTGACTTATTTCACTCAGTATGACAATCTCCGAGTTCATCCATGTTGCTGCAAATGGCATTAGTTCATTCTTTTTAATGGCTGAGTACTGTTCCACTGTTTATCTGTACCACATCCTTTTTTATTCATTCCTCTGGATTTTTAAGAATTATACTGACGCCACTTGACTGACCAGTCTTCCTAGGCTTTAGCATTTGACACAAACTAGGCTCAGCGTCTATTCACTGATTCACTCTCTTGTTCACTCATTTACTGACTTTTTTCCTGTAGTTCAGTTATTAAGCAAATGTTTGTGAATCCCTGGCTCTAAGACACTATCAGGGAATATGACAGGCATGATTCTACTCTGATGGAGTTGACAGTTTAAATAATCATGCAGAGAGAAATATATTTACAAACTGTAAAACTGCTCTAACACTAGGCGAGTAAGTGCAAGAGAGGTTTCAACTTTCCAGTCCCATCATTTATCTCTCCAAAAATCAACGTGGAATCAAGATGTTTGTTCCATCACACAGGCTTGAATATGCCCCACTGTTTCCCTTTGCACACATCTGTCCTGCCTGGACCCCCAACCACCAACTTTCTGCCAGTATAAATCTGATCCCCCTTTTAAGACCTTGTTCAAATTCTACATTTCCAAAGATATCAATTCTTGTAGTCAGTCTTTTCCCTTGATACGTGTCACATAACCTTGCTCTTGTTAGGATGTATGATATTGTTCTGTCTTTCCGGTGTGGGCTTGCCTTACATTTCCAACTATATTGTAATTCTTGGATGTCAGACACCATATGTCTCTTAAGCCTTGACTCTCATATCATTAGCTCTGTGATAGTGTTAATAGTATTACCTCTCCCATTGAGTTGTTTGTTGTGTTAAATCATGAATGTGTGTATGGTGCCCATATAGTGCATGATGGAAGAGAATCTTTTAAAAAAAGACAAAACAGTTATTAGCCTTGTTCTTTCAGTGTCTAACCAGTGGTTCGGATACTACAGACCCTCAGTAAATATTCGTTGGCAGATTAGTCTCTGACTGCCAGACATCAGAGAGTTGAATGACTGAGTCTTTTGCCAGTTTCTGTAGGGTCTTTCTTGTAAGCACTTGTATTTGACAATCACTTAGCAATCTCCCCCTTCAATGACCGAGTGGTACAAAACAATGCCAAGAACAGATCACTCAGGTTGTAAGGCAGAATGAATCATTCAGTAAATATTTATCGAGGGCCTGTCATGCCATGGACTTTGCAGGGTGCTCTTAGGGAATACTAAGATTGAATAGACACACAGCTTTACTGTCAGGAGCTTACAGTTCAGAATGAAAAATAAAAGATGTGCAGAAATAACCATGATGCGATGTGAGATGTGAAAAGTGCCGCGGAAGAGGGAGAGATAAAACTCTAGAAGATCCGAAGTAGGGAAATGCATTTCATCCAGGCAGTGGTAGAGGGGCTGAGAGCTGTAACTTGGACATATGCAGTTGAGGTCAAAAGGCATTCCAGGAGAAGGAAAGTACAGAGGAAAAGGCATGTGGAAAGGAAAGAATTTCTTAAATCTGCTTATAGTTTTAGAGGTGCATAGATATGAGTAGAAGGGGATAGGAGGGGCTGTTGGAAAGATTATTTGGGTCCAGATTGCCGAAGACCTTACATGCCTTTAGACAAGTACTTTGACATTGTTTTAGCAGCAGGAGGATAGCAGAGGATTCTGACTGGGGCAGCATCATGGTCAGGTGGGTATTTTGGAGAACTTAAAGATTCATTGAGAGTGCATGGAGAATGAATGTAGAAGAAACCGTGAGAAAGATGTTAACAGTAGTTCACAAATGCGTTTCTTCTTGTGGCTCTTTGGGAATTTATATGTTTACCTGCCAACGCCTGGGCATTATTTCCATCACCCTAACTCAAGAATGGAGGTCCTGGGACTCCAAGTTCAATGCTCTAGGCCTGGCATGAGGAACTAGCCAAGTTGGAAGAGCATGGATATTTTTAGTCCCAGGAATAAAGATGTGTTTGCTTTTCTGCTCCCCAAAAGATTTCCATCAGGAATTGGGAAGATGGGCACAAGCTTCAAATTTTGTGAAATAAAACATCCCGGTTTCTGCTTTGTTTCTTTCGACTTCTTCTGGGCGTGTATTCCTTCTTCCACTCTCAGCAGCCGTTGGGAGTCAGTTTTTCCCTACCAGATACCAGGCACAGAGGCAAAAGGCCCATTTTTCTCACCTCTCTACAACCCGCTTCCCCTCCCCCAGTACACCCACCACTGCAAAGCTTTTGCTGATGTTGCCACTTGTCCCCATGAGTACGCGTCCTTTGTTCACTGGGAAGCTCAGATCCTTTGCAAAGAACTGCTGTTGTACCATCTGGCAATCTGTGAATTTTTTAGTAGTCTGGATGCTTGTAAGAAAACAGAATTTCGGAAGGCCAGACTTGAACCATTTATAAGTAACACAGAGGCCCAGCTGGGTGTATGGGGTTATTCAGAACAGATAGTGGTATATTTCAGCTTCCAGCTTCTTCTTCAGAAAATCATGTGATGTGATTAAATAGCAGATTTGGCAGGGAGGAGGTGAGTCCAGGAATGGAAAAATAGTACTCTGAAATTGTGCGATGTTGGAAATAAGAAATAGACATTTGTTTGTAAGAAGAGTATCTTTTCCCAAAGTTGTCTGGCTGGCTTTGAGGAGAACAAAGGACCCGGAACTTAGGAAAGATGGAGAGGACTACACGTTCACTCAGAGAGAACTTTCTAGAACTTCTAGTTATTTGCTTTCTCTTAAGCAAATAGGTCTGGGTAAGTTTTTCTGGGTCTCTTTTTTGACCCAGCCAAGAGGTTACCAGACCCAGTATCTGGAAAATAGGACACATATCCCAAGGAGATGAAAAGGTTATTGTCCACAGATGATTTTAAGATTTAAATCTTGTATGTGTGTGCTAGTCTGACCATTTGCAACCCCATGGACCTGCCAGACTTCTCTGTCTGTGGGATTTCCCAGGTAAGAATACTGGAGTGGGTTGCCATTTCCTTCTCCAGGGATCTTCCTGACTCAGGGATCAAACCCAAGTCTCCTGCATTGCAGGAGACTGTTTACCAGGGAAGCCACCAGGAAAGCCCTTTCAGATTTAGGGTTCTGTTTACTAGGGCTTGACTAGATTCTTTGTTGATTGAAATCTTGTAAGACTTTTTCTTTGTGGCTCTGTTCTGTGCAGTACGCTAGAGTTGCTCTGGAGGAGCCATTTGATCTAAAAGGAAAGTGGTTGAGTGACAAGATGCCCAAAACACATTGGGCAGCCTAGACTCAAGTCTATAGGAAGTCAGCCTGTTAGCAGTCTGGACCAGGTAATTAAAGGAGTGATTGTTCTCCAGAAAGTTTCTCCTCTAAATTTAACTTGTCCTAGCCCCTCAGGACCACCAAGGAACCAGAGGTAGTAAGAAACATGGCAGCTGCTTCCATCCAAGAGGAGCTTTCGAAAAGGAAGTAAGGGAGAAATTCCTACTCTCACTGAAATCATGGCAGGAATGGAAGAATTTGGAGGGATGGAACCACTGGATTCAGGCCAGGACTGTGGGGGTAACACCTCCTTTCCCCCTCCCCCCCCATGCTGTACAGCATGTGAGCAACTTCCCTGGTGGCTTAGATGGTAAAGAATCTGCCTGCGATGTGAGAGACCCAGGTTCGATCCCTGGGTTGGGAAGATCCCCTGGAGAAGGGCATGGCTACCCACTCCAGTATTCTTGCCTGGAGAATCCCGTGGACAGAAGAGCCTGGCAGGCTACAGTCCATGGGGTGGCAAAGAGTCGACAGGACTGAGCGACTCTCACTGTTACTGTCACTGTTCACTACATGGGATCTTAGTTCCCTGACCAGGGATAGAAACTTCTCCCCCTGCGTAGAAAGCACAGAATCTTAACCACTGGACCACGAGAGAGGTCCCAACACCTCCATTTTTTAAGGCCCATAAGATGCTGGGACATTTTAAAAAGAGAATTCACAAAATGACAGGACACTTAGGGTCACTGTTCCACTGAATGCTGTTATGCACATATAACCTCCAATAATGCCCTTGAGGTGGGTCTCTATGGAGACCAAGGATGAGCCTTTTGCTTTCTTTTTCTTTTTTTTTTTTTCTGGCTTTGGGTCCAATTTGTACAGATTATTTTCATGATTGATTTAAAGGTACACACATGACTCATTATAGCTACATTAGGAAGATCTCCTGGAGAAGGGAATGGCTACCCACTCCAGTATTCTTGCCTGGAGAATCTCATGAACAGAGGAGCCTGGTGGGCTATAGTCTGTGGGGTCACAAAGAGTCAGACAGAACTGAGCAACTAACACTTTCACTGGCTCTATCATCCCACATTTTGGTTGAGAAAACCCAACTGAAGAGCAACTGTTCCAGGAGCCATGTAACAAGCAGGTCAGAGGCTCAGCTGGGATTAGAGACAAGATCTCTAGCTCCCAAGACAAAGCAGGGATGGTCTGTGAAAGCTGAGGGAGGGAAAAGAAGAAACTGTAGTGTTCAGGTTGATAAATTTCTGCTGTATTGCAAGGCTTCTCACCTGCCCGAGCTTCGAAGGACTCATCACCTTCTAAACAAGAGACGAGATTGATGGCATTTAAAAAAAAAAAAAATGCAAAAAATATATACATTTTTTATCTTTAATTTTTGTTTATTAAAAAAATATTTTGGGGGGACAATGCTGAGAGACACATGGGAATCTTAGTTCCCCGATCAGGGATCGAACTCAAGTTCCCTGCATTGGAAGCACAGAGTCTCAACCACTAGGACCATCAGGGAAGCCCAGACTGCTGGCATTTACTTGACTATAGTTAGTTTGTCTGTAGCCAGTTTCTTCTGTGCAAAAAGGCTTTTTCTTATTGCAGAAGAGGTAAGGTTGTATGTAGGACATAGATTTATGACCTGTGGGTGGAGTGCTTGAAGTGACTGTTATTCCTGCCATGTGACAACTGTGCTATAATCTCAGATTTGGATTTCCTATTCCTCTGCCATTCAGGCATTCACCCATTCACTCATTTCTCCCTCTTATTGTAGCTGGAGTTGCCAGATTTAGCACATAAAACTGTAAGATGCCCAGTTAAATTTAAATATCAGATAAACATGAATGATTTTTTTTTAGTATAAATGTGTGTGTTAGTTGCTCAGTTGTGTCCGACTCTTTGCAACCCCATGGTCTGTAGCACACCAGGTTCCTCTGTCCATCAAATTCTCCAGGCAAGAATACTGGAGTGGGTTGCCATTTCCTTCTCCAGGGGATTGACCCCCCAGGGATCAAACCCGGGTCACCTGCATTGCAGGCAGATTCTTTACTCTCTGAGCCACCAGGGAAGCCCTTTGTATAAATATGCCTCAGTTAAATTTGAATTTCAGATAAATAACAAATATATTTGTAGTACGAGTCTTTCCCATGCAGTATACTTTATGAAGTGAAGTGGAAGTGTTAGTCACTCGGTTGTATCCCACTCTTTGTGATGCTATGGTCTATAGCCTGCCAGGCTTCTCAGTCCATGGGATTTTCCAGGCAGAATACTGGAGTGGGTTGCCATGCCCTTCTCTAGGGAATTAAACCCGGGTCTTCTGCATTACGGGCAGATTCTTTACTGTTTGAGCCACCAAGGAAGCCTGAAAAAGTATTCATTGTTTGGCTGAAATTCAGAATCAACTGGCATCCTGTATTTTATCTGGCAACCCTACCTGAATCCCAGTTTCTTTCTTTTTTTTTTAATTTAAAAAAATTGCAGTATAATTGCTTTACAATGTTGTATTAGTTTCTTCATTGTAATGAAGTGAAATCATACACACACACACACACACACACACACATACACACACACACATGAATATCCCAGATTGCACAGCAGTAAAGAATTCACCTGACAATGCAGGAGATGCAGGAAGACATGGGTTTGATCCCTGGGTAGGGAAGATCCTCTGTAGTAGGAAATGGCAACCCACTCCAGTATTCTTGCCTGGAAAATTGCCTGGGCAGAGTAGCCTGGCAGGCTACAGTACATGGGGTCACAAAGAGTCAGACAATACTGAGCACACCCCCACCCCATCCTCTCTGTCTTGGACCTTCCTCCTACCACCACCCCGTCCCACCCCTCCAGGTCACCACAGAGCACTGAGCTGAGATCACTGTGCTTTATAGCAGCTTCCCACTAGCTATCTATTTTACACAGGGTAGTGTCTATATGTCAGTGCTACTGTCTCAATTCATCCCCGCTCCTTCCCCTCCACGTGACAAGTCCATTCTCTATGTCTGCATCTCGATTCCTGTCCTGCAAATAGTTTCATCAGTACCTTTTGCTAGATTCCACGTATATGCATTAATCTACGATATTTGTTTTTCTCTTTCTGACTCACTTCACTCTATCTGAATCCCAGTTTGTTATCTGAAAAAGAGGGAAGTCAGGGCTGCCTTACATCCTGGGGTAAGGGGGGAGAGATGCCTGAAGGAGCTCTGAGCGCTGACTGGTCCCAGAGCCCATCAGCACGTGTGCAGTCCTTCCTTGTCACGCTTTTTCTGTCTTCTTGTGGGCTTCATCATTTTTCTCCTCATGTCCATGTGGAAGTTGATTCACACTGAGGTTGAAAGGTGAGCAGGAAACTTTGGTGGCATTACTGAGTCAATGGACAAGAGTTTGAGCAAACTCGAGCAGATAGTGAAGGACAGGGAAGCCTGGTGTGCTGCAGTCCATGGGGTCACAGAGTCGGACACCACCGAGAGACTAAACAACAATCGGCATTTGGGGAGGCTCATTTTTGCCAGTTTCTACGCCCATTGTGCGTCCCTCCCCCTCGCCATCCTGTCTCTTCCCCCTCTTTTGTCACCTCTCGGGGCCTTGGGCTCCTGCTCTGTCTAGACCCTGTTTTATGGACTTGTCGCCTCCTAGGCGTTGCTTTTACTCCGAGTCCACTGTCCGTCTCCTGTTCACTCTCCGCCTTTCCTGAAAGTCTTTGTTTGGGCTTCCCCGAGTCTCTGACTCCAGTGCTTCACACATGTGGGATTATTTAGGCTCAAGTGATAAATTGCATGAAGTTAAAGGTAAAGGGGAAGCTCCTCTCTCCCCACTTGGTCTTGGCTGACGTTTGAACAAGAGCCAGACTTTCCTGCGAGTGAGCGTGAGCAGTCCACTTGGTGCTTGCTCAAGTCAGTTGAGAGTGGCGTATGAATTTTATCATCCAGATGTTGACTCACAAGATGAAGGATAACAGCACGTAGACATCCATCTGAGTAATTTACTGAACTTCAGAAAAAAAAACTGAACAAACTAAACTTCGTTGTTCCGTGGAAGCTAATACAACATTGTAAAGCAATTACATTCCAATAAAAAAAAATCTAGCTTCAAAAATTTGATGTCATGTCGAGTCAGCCTGTGTAAAAAAGGGGGCAGCATATTTAAAAATTCCCCTTCTGCTTCTCTCATGCCCCATCATTGTCCCCATCATTTTCCTTCCTGCCTTCACCTTTATGGTCTCCCTACTTTCCTTCCCACTGCCTTGCACCTTTTTTTTTTTTTTTTTTTGCTGAGCCTTGAAGCTTGTAGGATCTTAGTTCCCCATTCGAGGATTGAACCCAAGCCCTCAGCAGTGAAAGCTCAGAGTCCTAATCTCCAGACCACCAGGGAAGTCCCTGCCTTGTGCTTCTAGTGATGAATCTGACCTTGAACAATGCAGGTGGTCAGAGCCATTGCCATGAGCCGCTTGCCCCTAAAGCCTTACCCCCCAGTCCTTCCTTTCACCTTTTCCCTCCCTGATGAGGAGTGAGATGCTGGTTTCACTGTAGGTGTTCCGTTTACAACTGCAGCTTGGCGGTTTTCACTTCAAGTGGAGTCCATTGAGCTTGTAAATTGTATTGGATCAGTGAGCCTGTAATGAGACCTCCAAACCCAAACAGTGCAGGTCTGCTGGGATTTTATTGATCATAAAGTTCGTCCCCTGGGGAGGCATAGAATCATTAGGTGTGTACTGTGTTTAATATTTGGTCATGAAAGGAAGCAATAATTTTCTATTTTTACGGTGGCTTCTGAGTTTTTAAAGCAATTGTCTAATTCCCGTCACCGAGACTGGAAGCAAATGAAGCAGGCATTAATGTGAGCCTCTCCTGTGTATGGTTTGGGTTGGGACATCTTGTTTAGCATCTTTCTCCTCCCTGTGCCTGACCTTGCCTCCCTTTGATGGCGGGGACCTGCCTGCACATGAGTGTGCTTTACGTGGAGGTCCCTGAACTCTTCCTTGTCAGGTATAAACAGTCCTTAGCTAAAGGGGACAAGGAGTTGTGGGTTCCTCTTTGAGAAGCCCTCTCACTGTCCTTTAAACACTCCCCTCTGTAGCTGAGGAAAGTGCTTGACGTTTTTCAAAATTGACTTGTCCCTGAAAACTTTTGCCTCCTTTTTTTTTCTTTTTAGAACTTTGTTTCAATGTAACTACGCTTACAGAAATACACTCATATGGGTTAATAGAATGCAATTTAATTTATCCTACACAATTGGGACCAAAACCCTGGTACATGGTTTGCTTCAAAAAAGAAAAAAAAAGGATTTGCAATCTGGTTTCTCATCTATCTCCTCCTTTCTTAACCCCTGATTGGGTAGGTGGTTTTGAGTGTCACACCTCTTCTGAGAATTTCCAACCTAACCCATCACTAGTGAAGCCCCAAGTCGAGGTGTAAGATCTCCTCACTTCGTGAGGAGGGAGGTGGTGTAGCTTAGAAACTTCTGGAACAGACCTCAGGCACTGCAGTAAACCTAAGTACTGGCAGATTAGAGCTAACAGAGCGATTTGCTAAGTTTGCACAGGTTTTTTTCCCTCTTTTTTAAATTATGAAAGTATGATAGCACATTTATAGGAGACTTGGAAAATATAGAACAAAGTTACATATAGTTCCACTATATATTACAATTATATTTTTAAGTAGATAAATTATGAATTTGCAGTTGGAGCTTCAATATCAAACTCTCAAAAATTAATAGAATGAACAGACAGGAAAGTAGAAGGATAGAGTAGACCTGAAAAGCACCGTGAACCAATTCAACATATATGATTCTCACACAGCGGTGGGATACAAATTCTATTCAAGTTCCCGTAGACTAGAAACTGTGAGACACTGGAACATACCCAGGGACATAAAACAAGTGAGTTTGCACGAGTTTTATCAGTTGGGGCAGGCCAGCACGTAATGCTGGAATACTAGGTGGGAATTTCCAAGCGCATGCGCTCAGCTGCTCCCTACCCACATCTACAGGGGCCATCACTCGTCAGTTACCCTGGGGGTCAGGGGCCAACGGTCCATTGACTTCCGGATGCTAACCTCTCTGATAGCAGGATTTACGGGTCCATGAAACTGGGTTTCTGTGATGTCATTCTGAGGACAAGGAAGAATGAGCGGAAGGCAAGTTGTTTTTGAGACCCATTCCATTTGTAGGACCTCTTTAGCAGTTTTTTTCTCTAGTAGGAAACTGAAAATGAGGCGTCAGTTACATACTTCTTTGGGAGGTCACAGCCTAGCCTTTTTTTCAAGTTTTACAGAGCTTAGTGGGGACCAGCTGGGCAAGACTGTGTCAGAAAAAAAAATTGTCATGTTGGACCTGACCTGCAAAAACTATGGAACTCACTCTCAGCTGTTACTCAGATGGGGTGACCTTGAGAAGAACTTCCTGAAAGCTCCCTGGCATCTGAAACCTAAACTTGTTGCACATTAGAGAATTCCAGGGAAGGTTAGCAAACCTTGGCCTAAAGGCAGAAAAAGCCGGGCCCAGGGTGGTAAATGAAACAGTCTCCTTTCCAAACTGAAAATTACATGTCCTTCTCTGAAATATGCCTGCAAATGGGGAATATGCCTTGTACCTGCCTAGGATTTTGGTTCTGTAGCCCTCATTTTTTTTTTTTTTTTTACCATTGGGCCCCACTGATAATCCAGGGAATCCTGTGAATCTATAATACTACTGGGGCTTATTGCCTACATTTTAAATGGGCAGAAATGCTAAATTGAGATTGAGGGCAGCAAAAATGAAGATCTAATGTTTATTACCCCAAGTTCATGCATCTTTTTCATCTCCACACACATGGGAAGTGCCACCTATGGCATAGTCTGTCCTTTCTTTTTTAATTTTAATTTTTAATTAATTAATTAAAAAAATTTTTTTGCATACTGCACAGATTTCGAGATCTTAATTCCCTGACCAGGGATCAAACCCATGCCCTCTGCAGTGGAAGCACAGAGCATTAATTGCTGGACCGCTGGGGAAGTCCCGATTTGTCTTTTCTTTCATCTCTTCGCCACCCTCTCTGATCTCTTTCTTGCCTTTTCACTTTCAGCTTGCTCTTATTCTTTCCTCCTTTCCTCCTTTTCCTTTCCTCTCATTTTGTGTCTTTTTTCCATCCCTCCTTCCTTTCACCAACTGTCTCTCTCTCTAAGATACTGAGGACTTCCTTGGGTGCCGGCTGCCAGTGTATTTGTCAGGAACTTCGTCTTAGCAGGTCTGTTGCTCCCAGTGGCCATTTGTTTGCTCCCACGAAGGAAAAAAAAAAAAAAACTTTTCCAACCTACGAGTTCCGTTGTCTCCCTAGGGATCCTTGTTTGAATCTTGCTGTAAGATTTTTTTTTTTCCCCTATGAAGTACCAAAGAAATAATTGCCTTATCGTTAACAAACAGAACCTGGCTCTTATCACCCCATACCCCAGAGCCTTTGGTGCAAAAGTTGGGCCGTGCCAAGTGCATGCATTAACCTGATACGCAAAACCCCTTTTCAAAGCTGGTCCTTGGAGGATGCTCATTGAGGGCGTTTTTGTCGGGAGGTGGCACAGTGAAGCACTTCTTACAGTATTGGGTGCCAAAAGAGATTGGCTGGCGTTTACACCCCTGTTACAACAAAAAAGAGTGTATTTTTCTGGGAGGAACATTTTCAGATTGTTCTAATTGTCACTGGCAACGAACAAACCCTTTGGAACTTACATCTTGTGGGGGGCCTCACTGGAGTTTTAAAGCATCCCTTGGCACAGAGATGTTTTGGTTCCGACAGTGAGCCTGTAGTCTGTAAAAAGCAAATGGATCATAAAAAGCCTGGCTGCCCGGTTCGCCCAGTGAGAGGATGTGACATAGCTGGGAACCCCGGCTGCACTAGCGGTGTGGATTCCGAGTTTGTTTTTGGAGCCAGGGAGGTCTCCCATGAGAGCTCGTCTGTATCTCCTAACAGTCTCTTAGCTTCGACCTGCTCCTGCTCTGCTTTATAAAGAGCAGAGATCTTCCTTTGGAACCTGGATAAATGTGGTATCTTCTCCTCCCTTCAATCGATGGTATCATTTTCAAGAAAAGCTGAGTGTGTAGCTGGCCTCTTTCTGTTCCAATCCAGTATCGGAGTAATAGAACTTCCAGTGTCTTTCGGATCTTTAGACTAGGCGGATACGCAAGGGACCTCAGGAGATGTTTGCTTTGGGGCCAACTTGAATTGCCATCCTTTAAAAAAAAATTTTCCCTGTTGTGTCTTCTCTGTTCGAATAAAATAAATAAATAAGAAAACCCCACAGCAAAACACCAAAAAGATATACGATGTTGCACTGACATCAGATACTGACAGCAAGTCTCAAAAGATCCTTAGGGAAGCTTTTGTTGGGGTGGGAGAAATCTTTCTCTTAAGCGTTTCCCAGCATTCCTTCAGGACATCTGGTTCTCTCATTTTCTCTGCCTTCTGTGCCTTTTTTTTTTTTTTAAAGATAATTCCACTACTGTCATTATTTTTATTATTTTTAACCATTTAACTAAATGTGCTGAATGGTGATCACACATGACATCTTGTCTTAAACTCGTTTGACCTGTAGAAGTGATGACCTTAACCAATTTTTACTGGCAAGTGTTTTGACTTTATTACTCAGGAGACAGTTTATTTTTGTTCCTTAAAGAGAGAGTGAACAAGAGAGAGTGAGCTTTTTTTTTATATCAAAGACAAGGAGCGAGTAAGGAGGCTATACCCACCCGTCTCTATGCTGGAGCAAAATTTTTCTCTTTACCATCCTGTTTTATTATTATTCTCAGTGTTCTTATAAAAGCATAAATAAACAAGGTAAAATCTCACTCATGCCTCCCGTAGCCACATTTCCTTCTTAAAGCATTTGGGAGTCTCCTCTGCATTGGAAATTGGGTTGCTGAAGTTGAAGCATTGTCTGATGTAACCGCCATATTATTTTCTTCTGCTCAATATAAGTAGAGGTCAAATCAGTTAAACAGACACACACAGGAAGCAAAATGGGTTCATTGGCGCTATGTCCTACCTTTAGTAGCCATGCTGCTGCTGCTGCTGCTGCTGCTAAGTCGCTTCAGTCGTGTCTGATTCTGTGCGACCCCATAGATGGCAGCCCACCAGGCTCCTCTCCGTCCCTGGGATTCTCCAGGCAGAAACGCTGGAGTGGGTTGCCATTTCCTTCTCCAATGCATGAAAGTGAAAAGTGAAAGTGAAGTCACTCAGTCATGTCTGACTCTTCGAGACGCCATGGACTGCAGCCCACCAGGCTCCTCTGTCCATGGGATTTCCCAGGCAAAAGTACTGGAGTGGGGTGCCATTGCCTTCTCCATGGGTCTTACTTAAAAGAACTAACTTTGCTGCCATCTGTCCCCAGCTACTCTTAGCCTTGAGGGTTCCCAGGTGGCTCAGTGGTAAAGAACCCACCTGCCAATGCAGGAGATGCAGGTTTGGTCCCTGGGTCAGGAAGATCCCCTGGAGAAAGAAACGGGTAACCCACTCAGTATTCTTGCCTAGAAGATTCCATAGACAGAGATGCCTAGAGGGCTTTAGTCCATGTGATCACAAAGAATCTGACATGTTTGAGTGCACACATAGTCACCTTTAACTTGTATCATCAAAACCAAATTTATGAAGGCAGAATGGTAAAAGGGCCCCTGAGTGGAAGGGACACAGTAAATGAATTGCTCTTCCCTGGGGACAGGGTGGAGTGAGAAATATCAGGCTAGAGTGAGACCAGCTGCTTCACCCGCCCAGCACCAAAGAGCCCATGTTGGTTTCAGGCATCATACATCTCAAAGCCCAACAAAGTATTGGGAGAAAGGAACATTCAAGCTGTGGCATGCTACCTGGAAATGGAACAATTCCCTTCTAGATTATTTATGGCAGTCAACTCAGAAAAATATTAGGTCCTTGAAGTAGAGCATTCCTTTGGTGGGACGAAAAGGGCTTCTTTGAGGTGGTGGGGCTGTGGAGACCATGATGGTTTGGGAAAGGGGTCTTATCAAGTTGGAGCTTAGGGGCTGCTATCTGCTGTCTCCAGCACCCACCTATAGTCACTGCCTCAAGGGTCTCTTCTCTCTCGAAGGACTCAGCATCAGGTGCCCTTGGTCCAGGCTTTACCACATGTCAGAAAATTTCACGACAGTTGTCCAAGAGCTTTGACCGAGGCACTGGGAGTTTGTGCAGAAAACATCTTCACTGATACACTGGGCTAGGGAAGAAATCGACTTTACAGATGTAGTTTGAAAACTAGGATTTCTAAAGCATCGTAAATACCATTCGCAATAAGAATGAATGGTTTTGGGCATTCCCCGGCTGTCTATTGGTTATTACTCTGCTTTCATATGTTGCATCCCTGGTTAGGAAACTAAGGTCCCACAAGCTATGCAGTGTCCCCCACTTTTGGGGAGAGGTGATCTCAGGTTAAGTGTTCTTACCCTAATAAAAAAAAAATTTTTTTTTAAAGAATGAGTGACTTCTAGCAATTGGAACCTCTGATGTGTTATCCACATCAAGTCACCCCACCCCAAAGCCATGGCTCTCAAACTGTCTTAACGTATGGAAGGCAAGCAGTGCTATTGATTTAGCCAATTAATCAAGCACTTGGTCAACCCACAAATGTGTAGTGAGTTCCTCATAACACTCAGCACTGTGGTTGTGCTATGGGGGAGTAAGGGGATTTCTGGTTCAAGGGAGAAGGGCATGGGCCTATAGCTTGGGAAAGGTAAGTATTTATACATTCCTGATTCTCTCAGCTTTTGCTTGTAGCTAAGAACTTCTGAAATACACTGTGTCTCCAGGGCTCAAATTTAAGCAGTGGATTCTAGAAATCATGTTGATATTGTTGCTATATATATTTTTTATTTTTTTCTTTTCTTTTCCTTTTGTGGTTACTCTTATTTTCTTGGTCCACCCATCACAGAATAGAGGTCACCACATCGTGACCTTTTCCTGGTGGAATGGATCGCTGGAAAAGTCACATGGCCAAGTTTGTATTGGGGGTCCACATTTGCTTCCTCTACTCTTTTAATCAGAATGCTCATTTAATTCTATTCCAGCACCTGTTCAGCAATTAACACCCTACGATTTGCATCTTACCCTGACATTTGCTATCTTTCCAATTAGTTTTTATATCAGTATAATTAGGTAGGGTTATTACAGTGCATCAAGCAGGGTCATGGTTATTCCCAAGCCTTTAAGCGCTTTCCCAGATTTGTTTAGGGAAGCCACTAAGGGCAAATGGTTGATTAGGATCACTGTTTTTCTTCTTCATTCAGATCAGGAGAAAACTGTTTCCCCATGTGGCTCATGAAAGATCAGCGAAATATGTCAACCTATAAGAATTAGTATTATGTAGTTCATGACTTTTGGGTGAATTTACAGAGGATTATAAATAAGATCCATAAGGTGGATGTATTGTGGGTGTTTTCTGTGTAGGGCTGAGGGGAGATACTCACTTTACATGCTTGGGTTATCAGTTGCAGGGACAAAGGGAAGCCTTTAAGGGAAACCCAAACCCCTTCAAAGTCAACTTTTTAGTCTGGTTTGGAGAGACGGGAGGGGGGCATGTAAAGAAAAGGCAGTTTTAAAGTTTAGCCAGTTTCTATTACTAAAGCTTAAGCTTGGTGTTGTAATTTTTACCCCTGTTGAGAGTTATCCAATGAACCAAAACTCCAAAATCTCTACTGAAAAAAATAGTCCATTTAGAAGGCAAGGCTTTGTTGGATCCATTAGTATACCTATCTATTATAGCCTTGACACTTGGAACGTTGCCCAGATACTAGCTATAGGTGATCCATAATAAGGGCTGCAGGGAATTATTGCCTGTAGTTAAATGCGATGTCCAGAATAGGACATCTCATTTAATTTAATTTAACTAATCTTTGATAAGGCATGCACGCATGCTCAGTCAATTTAGTCATGTCCAACTCTTTGCGACCCCATGTACTATAGCCCCCACGATGAGATTCTCCAGGCAAAAATACTGGAGTGGGTTGCCATACCCTCTTCCAGGGGATCTTCCGACCTGGGGATTGAACCCCAGTCTCCTGCATCTCCTGCATTGCAAACAAATTCTTTATCCACTGAGCCAATCTTTAATAAGTTAAGATTTAAAGTGTATGTCATCTAATAATAGGTTACCATATTATATTATAATGTGTATATAGCATTTCTTCATACATGCCTAGGTCAGATTCATAGTTTTTCATAAATGTAGATGTATAGATCATACATTAACGTTTAGGTCAAATTCCATTACACCCAGTGCTAAAGTCCTAGAATTTGGAGAGTTGATCAAGGTTGGAAACCAATGAGGACTTTGAAATCTCCTGCAAGTGTTTCGATTTTGGTGGGCCTAGAATTGTTTGTAATGGTATTTGACTTCCAGGCTGAATTGGTCGGATGACATAGCAATATCCGGATGCCGAGTCTGATACAGTTGTTGGAGAAACAATACATGATTGATGGGGGATGTAATAATGCCAGGTTCCTCTGGGAGAGAATTTTACACTGTCTGATTTCATATCGACAAGGCTTTCTTTTACCTGTGATACAAAATTGCATGGAGTCATCTTGTAGCTTCCCTTTTTTAATAGTGAGTAGAAATGCGATTTAAGGGAGTATGTATCAGGAAACCAGGGAATCTGAATTGTTATCACTGGAGCTCATCTATTTCTAGAATTAATTTAATTCTATGTTTAGAATTAAAAATCCCAAGTACTGATACTGCTATATTTAAAATAGATAACCAACAAGGACCTACTGTATAGCACAAGGAACTCTGCTCAATGTTATGTGACAGGCTGAATGGGAAGGGAGTTTAGGGGAGAATGGATACATGTATATGGATGGCTGAGTCCCTTCACTGTTCACCTGAAACTATCACAACATTGTTAATTGGCTAAACTCCAATAAAAAAGAAAAAGTTAAAAAATTATATTAAAAATCCCAAGTACTGAACTGGGGATCTCTGAATTTTTCTTCCTTAAGAAGGAAAAGAGTCAGTAGCATGAGAGAGAGTTGGTGGGGAGAGAGAGGATTAAAGGATTAGAGTCGAAGAGGGAGTTGTGGGTGATGTCATAGACACTACCTCTCACCATCTTGATATTTCTTCCTCAAAACGTTGACACAGAGTAGACACTCAGTAAATATTACTTAAAGGAATGAGGGAACCTACTGTTAAAAAAGCAGGAACCAAATGGTACAAGTTTACTGGGGAAAAGCAGCAGAAAAGAGTGTGGGAAATCACAGTCTGGTCCTTGGAAGGAAAGTGGGGTGGAATACAGCTGTTTACCATTGACTGTGTTTGGAATGATAGAAGCGTGTGGTGAAATCACTGTCATCAGATAATTCATGTCTACTTTTCAACTGGGACTCTAGGTTTCAGGGTGAAGTTTTTGCTCAGGTGTCCTTTGGGTCTTTGTTTAAATGTCATCTCACTGGACACCTCCTTTTCAATCCCACAGTTCCAAACCCTCTCTTGTTTGATTTTTCTTGCTGCCCTGTTTATCAATTAACATACTGTGTATGTTGCTCATTTATTTGTCAGTTGTCCATATCGCCCTGTTTGACTTCCACAGCTAAGCTATAGAAAGACAGAGATTTTTGTTTTTCTGTTTAGTGGGTTTTCCCTAACATCTAGAATAATGCCTAACACATAGTTGGTATCCTGAATATTTGTTTAGGGAGTAAATAACAGAAGACTGCCTCTTAGAAGACTTTGTTTAATCTTTCAGAGAAAATCAGAGGTATTGGGATTGCTTTGAGTATACATACCACATACTAAGCAAGAGACAGAGCCATGTCCTTTCACTTAGGTGGCTCACTAATAATACCTGTTTGAAATCTGCAAATACCACAAACAGGAATAATGTCTCAAAGGCAGAATATATGCATCCAAGTCCAGAAGAAAGCATATCACTATGTCCATAGGAAGGAACTATTCAGAACCTTATCTGCCCATCCTGGCTCACACTTCATCTTTGTCCTAATAGATTTCATCTCTGAAGGCAAGCACAGAAATGAAAGGGCCTGTTTAACATACTAGATATATACTTCCGGCTCTCAGAAGAGAACAAGAGGGAGAACGAGAGAGAGGGAACAGGCTTGGTACAGAGAGGGAACAAGCTTAGTACATATCAGGCATCACTTAGGTGATTCTCAGTTTGAGGTTAAGGCATATTTCTCTATGTAAAGTTATTGCATTTTTCTTTGTGTGGTCTTCCCATTAAGCATTCAGTTCAGTTCAGTTCAGTCACTCAGTTGTGTCTAACTTTTTGCGACCCCATGAACTGCAGCACACCAGGCCTCCCTGTCCATCACCAACTCCCAGAGTCTACCCAAACCCACATCCATCGAATTGGGTGACGCCATCCAACCATCTCATCCTCTGTTGTCCCCTTCTCCTCCTGCTCTCAATCTTTCCCAGCATCAGAGTCTTTTCAAGTGAGTCAGCTTTTCTCATCAAGTGGCCAGAGTATTGGCATTTCAGCTTCAACATCGTCCTTCCAATGAACACCCAGGACTGATCTCCTTTAGCATGGACTGGTTGGATCTCCTTGCAGTCCATGGGACTCTCAAGAGTCTTCTCCAACACCACAGTTCAAAAGTATCAATTCTTCAGCAATCAGGTTTCTTCACAGTCCAACTCGCACATCCATACATGACCACAGGAAAAACCATGGCCTTGACTAGACGGACCTTTGCTGGCAAAGTAACATCTCTGCTTTTTAATATGCTGTCTAGGTTGGTCATAACTTTCCTTCCAAGGAGTAAGTGTCTTTTAATTTCATGGCTGCAATCACCATCTCCAGTGATTTTGGAGTCCCCCAAAATAAAATCTGACACTGTTTCTCCATCTACTTCCCAAGAAGTGATGGGACCAGATGCCATGATCTTCATTTTCTGAATGTTGAGCTTTAAGCCAACTTTTTCACTCTCCTCTTGCACTTTCATCAAGAAGCTCTTTAGCTCCTCTTCACTTTCTGCCATAAGGGTGGTGTCATCTGCATATCTGAGGTTATTGATATTTCTCCCGGCAATCTTGATTCCAGCTTGGGCTTCTTTCAGTCCAGTGTTTCTCATGATGTACTCTGCATATAAGTTAAATAAGCAGGGTGACAATATACAGCCTTGATGTACTCCTTTTCCTCTTTGGAACCAGTCTGTTGTTCCATGTCCAGTTCTAACTGTTGCTTCCTGACCTGCATATAGGTTTCTCAAGAAGCAAGTCAGGTGGTCTGGTATTCCCATCTCTCTCAGAATTTTCCAGTTTATTGTGATCCACACAGTCAAAGGCTTTGGCATAGTCAATAAAGCAGAAATAGATGTTTTTCTGGAACTCTCTTGCTTTTCCCGTGATCCAGCAGATGTTGGCAGTTTGATCTCTGGTTCCTCTGCCTTTTCTAAAACCAGCTTGAACATCTGGAAGTTCATGGTTCACGTATTGCTGAAGCCTGGCTTGGAGAATTTTGAGCATTACTTTACTAGTGTGTGAGATGAGTGCAATTGTGCGGTAGTTTGAGCATTCTTTGGCATTGCCTTTCTTTGGGATTGGAATGAAAACTGACCTTTTCCAGTCCTGTGGTCACTGCTGAATTTTCCAAATTTGCTGGCATATTGAGTGCAGCATTTTCACAGCATCATCCTTAGGATTTGAAATAGCTCAAATGGTATTCTATCACCTCCACTAGCTTTGTTTGTAGTGATACTTCCTAAGGCCCACTTGACTTCACATTCCAGGATGTCTGGCTCTAGGTGAGTGATCACATCAGCATGGTTATCTGGGTCATGAAGATCTTTTTTGTATAGTTCTTCTGTGTATTCTTGCCACCTCTTCTTATTTTCATATAAATGAAAATCTACTCATCTTAATGTGTCCTACGTAAGTATGGTATGAAATTTACACACATGCCTTTACATCTCCTGGCAGAGGCCACCTTCCCTAGGGAGTCCATTCAACACATCTTCCCTAATCCCTGTGACCTCCTTGCCTCCTTCCACACACCCACTTTGACTATAAAAACACAAATAAAAATCTTGTTCCTCTAACCAAAACCTACGATATAAGATCTCTAGGAAAACAATATGCCTGCAAAGAAATGGGAGAAGTAGAAAAATAAATTTTTTCTTCCCTGTCTTGGGATGGGAGTCAATGGATCTGGCTTCCCAAGGTGGTGAGGTTTCTTCCTCAGTTCAGTTTTCTGAGCCTCAGTTTCTTTCAAGGCTCTCTTTGTAAGTTACCACAGTAAGGTGGAAAAAGATTACCTACTCCAGAGAAGGAGTTCCAAGAGGGGGCATTTGCCTAGGGATCAGTTGTTTTTTGTTTTTTAATTAAGATTACGTGCCCTTTGACTATGCAAGTTCCCAGAAATTTGATAACATGTTGGTTTAAAAACAAAGTCCAAATATAATTCTGCTCTAAGAATGCTGCTTGCTTGCTAAGTTGCTTCAGTCATGTCTGACTCTTTGTGACACTACGGACCATAGCCTGCCAGGCTCCTCTATCCATGAGATTCTCTAGGCAAGACTACTGGAGTGCGTTGCCATACAGGATGGTAAAACACACCTGGGGGCTTGCCACAGACTAGTAGCTGTGATACAGACATGGACTTGATTCTGCAAAAATGCAATGAAGATTCTTGGGCAGCAGAGCCCTTTCAGTTGATGGTGCCATCGTATGGCTAAACTTCTGCATCATTGATTGGAGATCTTCTGGCTTGTGGACTGCTGTTTGAACTGATGTGTGTGTCTGCCTTTGGCATGTGTGTGTGCTGTGCTCAGTTGAGTCTGACTCTTTGCAACCCCAAATAGACTGTAGCCCACCAGGCTCCCCTGTCCATGGAATTCTCCAGGCAAGAATACTGGAGTGAGTTGCCATTTCCTCCTCCAGAGGCTCTTTCCAACTCAGGGGTCATGCATGGGAACAAAATCAGACTGAGGGGATATCTGGTTATTATTTATCCATTGGCAAACTTTAGGTGGGGAGAGAGAGAAGTGAAGACCTGAAGAGACCTGAAGAGACCTGAAGACGGAGGTTTATTGGGAATATAATGGTGGGGGACAGCATGTAAAGCTACTGAAAATGGAATTTCAAATATGAGAACTAGGAACTTGTTTGCAGCACAGAAAATAAGCAAGGAAAATGTTTCTCCTCCTATTCCTCCTTCTTTCTCTCTCTCCTCCTTTTACCAGAACAAGTGGGTTGTTCAGAAACGCAACCTAAAAAGAAGAAACCAGAGTGTGTGTGAGCGAGAGTGAGATTAGCAAAATAATATAAACAATATCACCAATGGTATGCAATTTCTTTAGGAACAACCCATGGTTACCAGGGTACAATTTCAGTTGCTTTAATAAATGTAGTTTGCCTTCATCCCTAAATAGCTCAGCTGATCAACTGCTGAGTACTTGTTTAGTGTGGGCAGCGGTGGGGAGAGAGTTGGTAACTTTGTTACAGATTTGAAGGTGACAGTGACCTTGGAGACATATATGCATGTGCATATATATATCTCTTCAGTTCAGTTCAGTCGCTCAATCATGTCCAACTCTTTGCAACCCCATGAACTGCAGCACGCCAGGCCTCCCTGTCCATCACCAACTCCCCGAGTTCACTCAGACTCATGTCCATCGAGTCAGTGATGCCATCCAGCCATCTCATCCTTATCCCCTTCTCCTCCTGCCCCCAATCCCTCCCAGCGTCAGAGTCTTTTCCAATGAGTCAATTCTTCACATGAGGTGGCCAAAGTACTAGAGTTTCAGCTTTAGCATATATCTCTTAGGGTGTATATATTCATACATGCACATATATGTGTATGCATGTGTGTGTATACATATGTATATGTGTGTGTGTACATATATATATATAGTTGTTTAGTTGCTATGTTGTATCTGACTCTTTTGCAACCCTGTGGACTGTAGCCCACCAGGCTCCTCTGTCCATGGGATTCTCCAGGCAAGAATACTGGAGTGGGTTGCCATTTCCTTCTCTAGGGGCTCTTCCTGACTCAAGGATTAAATCTGTGTCTTCTGCATTGGCAGGCAGATTCTTTACCACTGAGCCACCTGGGAAGCCCTATATATATATATATATATATATATATATTTCTTTTTCACACACACACAAATACATATATATGCACACACATAGATGCATAAAACAAAGTCAGTGTGCTTATTTTATGCAGGCAGCACTATGTTATGGATTTGCTGAGGGCAGGGAGATAAACGTCTATTATGAATGCCTCTGAGCCCTGTATCCCTGGAAGGTGTGTTAAAGAGAGCTGGTGAGAACCAGCACCCTCGGGGTCTGATGCCTCGGCAAACCTCAGGGAGTCGAGCAGGCATTCTGAGATGTCATAAATAAATAAATAACATTTGCCGTTGTTTAGAAATCAATTAATTTGAAAGTTGAGGGGTCAGGCAAAATATTTCGCGATTTCTGAGGCAGCGCTCAAGCTGTGGCGGGCGCTGGAGCAGCAGCTGTCAAGATGGGGCGCCCAGCTCAGTGCTCAGCCGCTCCGCGCCCAGAATTTTCTGCTGGGGAGACGGGTGACCGCTTGATTAGTCGCTACTGGGTTTTGTTCAAGGGAGAGCTCTGCATGGTTGCATTTTAACACCTTCTCCACGAAGCAGGAGGCCAGCACAGGGTGCTAAATTCCTGTCTGTGGCTGTCTGTGAAATAAATCTGTGTGTTGTGCCGTTCCAAGCTGTCAGCAGTGGTTCACCCTGATGGGCCTCTGAAAGGAGTTTCCTTTCTGTCTGTGGAACAGTGAGCAGCCACTAGGGAGCTGTCTTTAGCTCAGATTTCAGAGTTAGCTCATTAGACCAATAACAGCAGACACTCTCTTCAACATATTCACCAAGTTATATTATGAGAAGGGGGAAAAATAGCCTGGGCCAGACAATGCTAAGATTCGGTTTCCCCCGCCTCCTGGACCAGCTGAGATGGGAGACGAGAAGGCTCCACCACCTCGTGCCCCTCCTCCACCCCCACTGTCCAGGTTCCCACTCCCCACCCACATCATCTTTTCTTTCTAATGTGTGGCCTATCTCCATGAGAAGTTTATTTATCAAAGTTTCTTCCCTTTCTGGCCTTGCAGCATCTCTCATCCATTTTCTTGCTCCTTCTTACGAGGAGTCTCAGGCAGTAGTATCTGAAGTGGAGGGCGGCCAGTGAAATGATTATTCCATGTTCTGGCTCCGCTGGCTCCTCTGGCTCGTTCCCTCAATGCATGTTTTTCTTCTTGGCTCTGAGTGTCGGCAATCTCCTCAGATATTTATGTGAGATTCATGACATGAAGCCAGAAACGACATTTCTGAGTGGGGTGTTTCCCTGCAGAGTGGTTTTGGCCCTGGTCCTCCCCTGAGCTGTTCATCTCTTCTCCAAGAAACATCGCAGGATGGCTGTACCCCTCTGGCGCATGATTGCTAGGCTTCACGAGATACCACAACGGAGGCCGTTTGCAGAGCTTCTCGGAAGCTTTCAATTTGGGGGCAGTATTTCTTAGCGTCACTGCTAGAAGGCGAAAAACTCCATCAATATCCAGCTGCCAGAGGCTTTTGACTGTGTTTGCCTTTCAGTCAATGGTTGCCTCCTTGTCGGTGATGATTTTTGTGTTAGGCGCTTTAAAATAATTTTAAAAGTTGAATGCGTTTGGGCATGATGGATCCCAAGTCCATGCTGGCTTTACTATTCCTGCAGTTATTTATCATTATGATGTGTGATCTGATTTGTGTCTGGTAATGCTCGTTTTACGGTTACATGTAGATCTGCCTTGAGAATTCCCTGGTGCGTGCTGGTGGAGAATGCGCAGAATATGTTCATACTTGGCTTCCACACAAAGGCGATTTTCTTCTTTCTGAAAAACAAAAAAAGCTCGGGCAAAGTATTGTCAGGGAACTCAAAGGAAGGGAAAGAAAGAACAAAATAACTTTTTTCTTCCTTTAGGACAAATTCAAATTCCCACTCCATGTACTGTTTTTTTTCCCCCCTTTTCACTCATGGATAACTTAAAAATGGCTCAACTTGAAATTTTCCATGTGTCCAGAAAATCTCCTGGGATTTCTGAGGATGTGTAGGCAGGAAACACTTCGGAGTATATAAGCAATCAAAAATTTGTTTTTAGTTTGAGCGTGCTGAATAAAATGTCACAAACTCTCTGGCTTAACTACATTTGCCGCAGTTTTACACTCACAGGGTGTGTTGTTTTTATTTTTGTTTTAGTTTAGGTTTTTTTTTTTTAATGAGAGATTGATAAATAGGGTTGAAAGTAGTTTTTGATTCTGAGATCAACAGTTCACTATGTATTTCTATACAGAGTAGCTTCCCTCCTCCCCTGTTTAGTTTCTAAGGGAATAAACTACTGGCATATGAAAGGCAGAAGTGATAAAATGCTGCTAATTTAATATGAATATTAGAATTTCAGGCAAAAGAAAAAAGTAAAACATGAAGTGGTAATTTCTTTGCTAATTGCAGTCCCCTCCCCACTTTTTTCTTTTTTGGCTGTGGCATGTGGCTTGTGGGATCTCAGTTCCCCAAACGGGTCAAACCTGGACCCTCAGCAGTGAAATCTCAGAGTCCTAATCAATGGACTGCCAGGGAATTCCCCTCACTGCATTTTTTAATAGAGGATTCCCCTCCCCCTAAAGTCTCCATTAATTACAGTTATCTCTGTGAGTATTTTAGGAAAGCCCAGGTGGCTCAGTGGTAAAGAATCTGCCTGCCAGTGCAGGAGACTTGGGTTCCATCTCTGGGTCGGGAAGATCCCCTGGAGAAGGAAATGGCAATCCACTCCAGTATTCTTGCCTGTGAAATCCCATAGACAGAGAAGTCTGGCGGGCTACAGTCCGTGGGGTCCCAAAGAGTCGGACACGACTGAGCAGCTAAAATAGTAACAATAGGGAGTATTTGGGTGGTTAACTGAGGAGGGTGAGCACTGAATATCTTATCTGCCACAGTCTGTCTCTCTGTGGCACCAGAAGGCTGCCTCTTGAACAGTGGCTTAGACATCAATTTAACGGACCTAGAACATGACCTCACTGGGTCCTTCTCAACTGAGGCTTCTCAGGGTAATAAAGGCAGACTGTGTTTTGTGGTATTATTGGTCAGATGCCAAATAGGAAGAGTGTGGAGAGAAGTGTAAGAAATGAAGGAGAAAATGTGTGAGTGCAGCCATCATGCCTATTGTTGTTTTCCGTATTTTTCCTGAGGATGAGGCATTAGAAAACCGTTCCTGCCTCTCACCACATGCTGTAAATACCACTTCCTATAAAGAGACCCTGGGCTTCTCGAGTGGCTCGTGGTAAAGAATCTGCCTGCCAGTGCAGGAGACTCCAGTTTGATCCCTGGGTGGGGAAGATCCCTTGAAATAGGAAATGGTAACCCATTCCAGTATTCTTGCCTGAAAAATCCCATGGACAGAGAGCCTAGTGGGCTATAGTCCACAAAGAGTTGAACATAACTAAGAGACTGAGTACACACACACACACACACAGACCCACATCTGTGTTTCACTCAAGTTTGTCTTGTACACAATTTGTGAAAACGAAATATTGACCTCGAAGATGTCCCAGGCCCTGCTGGTCATGATGATTGCATTGGAATTGGGGACACAGTCTCCCAAGTGAATTCAAATATTAGCCTCTGCGAATAGCCCAAATGTAGGACATTTAAAGCTATTTCACTTGGAAACTATGCAGCGATATCTTCTTTTTTTCAGGGAAAAATGCTGAGATATCTAGTAAAATTATTTTTAAGGGAAACCTGTGTGCAATATTTTTAAGTTATGATAGGCTAGGCTGAGGTGTAGAATTGAGAGCTGCTTTCTCTGTGGTGTATGTGTGCTTGTGCAAAAAGTTGTAAGCATATGGGAAAGTGATGGTTCTTTAAAAAAATTAAAAAAATTATATTATTGAAATGTAGTTGCTGTACAACATTGTGTTAGTTTCTGCTGTACAACAGTGTGAATCAGCTATATGTATACATATATCCCCTCTCTCTTGAGCCTCCCTCCCACCTACCCCATCCACGCATCTCACCATCCCACCCCTTTAGGTCAACACAGAGGACCAAGCTGAACTCCCTGTGCTATACAGCACCTTCCCACTAGCTATCTGTTTTACACATGGCAGTGTATATGTATCAATGTTACTGCCCCAATTTGTCCCATCCTCTCCTTCCCCCAAGCCCACCCTGTGTCCGCATGTCTGTCTCTATGTCTGCAACTCTATTCCTGTCCTGAAAATCAGTACCGTTTTTCTAGATTCCACATATATGCATTAACACGTGATATTGTTTTTCTCTTACTGACTCATTTCACTTCTACAACAGACTATAAGTCTATCCACATCAAAGTGATGGTTCTTCAGGGGGTCAAGATCTGAGTCTGACCCAGGAATCCAAGACCATCCCAATCTTGCAGCTCAGCCTCTGTTGTATGGTTTGGAAGCCCAGGGTGAGCCTGGGCCCTCCATGCGGGATTTAAAAGTCTCAGTGCTTCTTAGACTTCTGCATATTCTCAGCATGACCCAGTCCAGCAAGCCTCCATTTGTACTCTTGTTTTCTAAGAGGAACTAATTTGGTATTTATTTCTCTGCATATCTGTTTTGGTATCTGTGTTTACAAGTTGACCCCAGATTAAATAATCTTTGGAAACAGGACTCAAGTGAAGTACAGGAGAACAAATAGTAAATGACAATATTGGCAGGAAAACACAATGAGGCAAACTGCATCTCTACTTTCCCAAAGGAAACTGATACCCAAAAGGAATCACCAGAGTGATTCACATTTTGTGAATGGAGAATGTCAGAGGCCACAGGGACTGCTCAGGGACTCATTCAAGGTCATGGAGTGAATCAGTGAGGAAAGCATGTCTCGAAGCTTGGCATCCTGACAGCTCACCCAAAGGCCATCCTCTCTCCCTGTTGACCCAGCCATTAAAAACATGGTAACATGAAATGATCAGATCAGTGAAATGATCACATCACAGAAGCTATCTCTGCAAAGAGCAAGGATAAACCACTGTTTTCTTTAGACTATGCTACATGTCACTGAGAATATTTCTTAAGGCTTCTGTATATTAACTTGATGAATTTCTTTGCTTCTACTATGGCTGTCTTGAAAGGCCTGCTCCTCCAGTAACAGAAAAAAAAAATTATTTAGCTCTTCTGGTGAGAAAGACCTCTCATCTTGAGCCACAAGAAGGTGACAATGTGAAGATGGCCAAAGGAGAACTTTCTGATGGTAATTACATTGGATTGTGGGCTGCAAAGTGTGTGCTGATGAGTGGGTATTGCTGTGTTTATATTGCCAAGTCCCATGACCTAAAGGGGAAAAGGAATTACCTGGTTCTAAAGAGACACAACTCAGAAGTTAACAGACTACTTCCAGTCTCTTAGGAATAGAGGGATGAGGCCTTGGTGGGATATCATGTCCCACTAAAGCCAACTTCGGCCTTGCTAGGGGGCTTCTGAGTTTTGTTTTGAGAATATCCCTCCTAGGTACTGGCAAAGAGATGGTGTCAAGAGAATGTAAGTAACTGGACAATGTCGTTTTCTCACCAGGAAGTATATTTGAGATTGTTTATTTAAAAATAGACTCACTGGGGGACTTCCCTGGAGGTCCAGAGGTTAAGACTTTACCTACTAATGCAGGCAGTGCAGTTCGATCCCTGATCAGAGAGCTAAAATCCTGCATGCCTCAGGGCCAAAAAACCAAAACATAAGACAAGAATGATATTGTAACAAATTCAATAAAGACTTTAAAAGTGATCTATGTCAAAAATTAAAAAAAAAAAGACTCATGTGGGATCACGTAACAGGACAGTTCAGTTCATTTCGTTCAGTCGCTCAGCTGTGTCCGACTCTTTGCGACCCCATGAACCACAGCACGCCAGGCCTCCCTGTCCATCACCAACTCCTGGAGTCCACTCAAACCCATGTCCATTGAGTCGGTGATGCCATCCAGCCATCTCATCCTCTGTCGTCCCCTTCTCCTCCTGCCCTTAATCTTTCCCAGCATCAGTAACAGGACATGAACCCCTCTATCCACGAAGATGTTCATTACATCTTTTGTTATCTACAATCACAAAGACCTGAGAAACCTGAACTATTTCACAAAAGAGGAGAATGACTAGGCAGAGGATGACACAGCAGTTTGATGCACTAGCCATTGCCCAGAATTATCTGTCTGGGAAAATATGTAGTAAAAACATAGAATATGTATTGTAGGTGCACTGACTCTCTGTAAAATGTGCCTATAGAAAGCAGAGACAGTGGTTAGAGCGGTATAATGATGACTCTGGATCTAGTTTTTTTTTTTTCTCCTTCAATTCTCCTTCCTAATATAATGCCAATGTTCCTAAGAAGGTTGCCTGGACCAGCCCTTTGATGATTTGACTCAGAGTATGTTTTAACTTTTTGTTTCCACTTGAGATTCATTTAGGTTTAATGATGCTTATTCATTTGTAAAAATGAGTCTTTATCCTGCAGGAAGGACTTTTCCTGCTGAAGAGGAAGCAGGGTGCACCTCAACCGTTTTAAAGTGGCAAATTAAGTTGTAGGTACTTAGGGGAAGACTCATGCTTTGATGTCACTGTTTATCAGATGGTTTTGTTCCTAGTAACTTTTAAATTCTTTGTATTAAAAACACACACAGGATGCTCTGTCTTATAATAGACTTGTTGCTGTGGATGTCAGTATAGAAAATGCCTCTTAGAAAAAAATAGCCCAGCTGTTTTCTAAGTAACTTCTTAGCAACAGTCTGTAGGCTTTTCATGACCAGGTAGAAAGCATAATGGGCTTCCCTGATGGATCAGTGATAAAGAATCTGCCTGCAATGCAGGAGTCCTGGGTTCGATCCCTGAGTGGGGAAGATCCCCTGGAGAAGGAAATAGCAACCCACTCCAGTATTCTAGGCTGGAAATCCTATGGACAGAGGAGCCTGGCGGACTACAGTTCTTGGGATCACAAGAGTTGGATACAACCTAGCAACTAAACAACAACAGAAAGCATGATAGAAACCTTGTACTTTAATTTGATTTTTGCCTTTAATGTTGTGTTTCTGGGCAGATGGTTCTTCTTCTCTGTGCCTAAATTATCTTTCTTGTGTCTCCTGTCTGCCTCAGAGGAATACCAGTGGCCCTATGGGATAGTTGTGTATGATCTTGTTGTTTGAGGTAAATGAGGAAATTAAAGACAATTCCATTTTCCTCTTTATAACCAGGTTCTATTTTATGGGGTGTGGTGGGCTCAGTTTAAGTTATGACAGTCATCTCTCAGCCTTGGTTATAAAGATCCTATTTGGAAAGTTGAGAGACTCAGATGCCTTTTAGGGGATGGCTATGCTTAAAAAAAGGATGATTTTTATTTTGGTGAAATCATTTTTATTTACAAGGGATCACTTTGTATATTGAGAGTTGAAGTGATTTACACTTGAAGTACAATTTGGAAGTTAGATATCAATACAAATCATGAAAAAATTCTACCTCATTCATTTTTCCTGCAAGTGTTGTAAGTGAAAATGGTAGTCACTCAGCTGTGTCTGACTCTTTGTGATGCCATGGACTGTAGCCTACCAGGCTCCTCTGTCCTTGGGATTCTCCAGGCAAGAATACTGGAGTGGGTTGCCATGGCCTCCTCCAGGGAATCTTCCCCACCCAGGGATCAAACCTGAATCTCCTGCATTGCAGGTGTTTTCTTTACTGTCTGAGCCACCAGGGAAGCCCTTTTCTTGCAATAATTTTTATCACATATACACCAGTTTAGAGACACTGGCTTGTTTTTTTTTTTTAAGCCAATGTGTAAAGGATTTATAAATATCAAAACCAATAGTAACAATAAACTCCACATGTTGATTTTATCTTGAGTAGCTAATCCCCCTCCTCTCACTATTGTCCTAATGCCTTTGGATATGGCGAAAACACTCATTCAGCAATTAAATGCCACCTAGAAGCAAAAGTCTTCTTGTAGGGGAAGGAAAACGCCTCTCTAATGAGACGGAAAACAAAGAGGAGGGAGTTGCAGAGACAAAGAGCTTCAGAATGAACTGCCCCTGGTCCCCGGAGAGGCCAAACTCTTGCTGGCAAGAGAGAACACTTTGGTTAATCCCTAATTGTTCTCTTGGTGTTTTGCCAGGGAGATGATTTTTTTTTTTCCTCAGGAGAAGATGTAAAGGTTCAGTTCAGAGGTTGCAAGAATTCGGTTGTGGGGAGGGTCAGTGTTAGCCTTCTCAGGACAGGGCTGGAAGCAAGCCATCTATCACCTTTTCCTGGGAGTCATGTCCATGATAGGGGCTGGAATATCACTTACCAACCTATGCTAATGGCCCAGGACCCTAAGACCTGCTCGTTCTCCACCTGTAGGCTCCTTGCAGGAAGAGTTGAGTGTCTAAACACCTCCTATTATTGCCTTTAAGAGTGCTTCAGATTTCAGCCTGAGCTTTCCCAGGACCAGGAAGAAATCCCCACCTTGATCTCTTTTGCCAACAGGCTCAGTGCCCAAGGATAAGCTTCCCCACCTAAGGATCCATTGCTTAGCACTCCAACCCTCCCAGCCCCATTTTTATTCAAAGTTCTGAGACACTCCCAGAGTGGGCATAAAAAGCAGCAACTCAGTAGAGTCTCTTGAGTACAGGTGAGGACCAGATTCCTTCCCTCCAAACATTCAGGGGCTTCCTTTATCCTCTGGGCAAAATGAGGCCGGAACTGGGGAAGATGCTTCCCAGATGAAAGCTGTCCAGGGGCTGTCCCGGGCATGGCTTCTACTAGCCACTCTCTTTCTGGGCCAAGGGTGGCCGTCCCTTCTGGCATCAAGATGGAATCCGCCGGAGTCACCAGCAGCCACACCCGAACTTTAGAAGACGCTCGCACCCAGGGGGAGAGGCGCAGCCGGGAAGAATTGGGCCCATTATTACCCTCATTATTTATTTCTCACCCAGCACTCCACAGTCTGCGAGGGGAAGAAGGATAATTCCCTGTGCATTTCAATCCTGCAATATTTACTTCGAGCTGGAGCCTCGGCCTGTTAATGTTTTCTCTGAGGAGCTCCATTGGCTTTGAGGCAAGAGCCGTGGGGACAGAGAACACAGGAGGGAGACGGAGGCAGAGACGTCCTCAGTCCCAGGCCTTCGCCCGAGAACTTGGGCTGTCATAATTTACACACCTCGCCTAATGCTCTGCATGTGTCTCGGCTACAAAAGGCATTGGGTAGACGGGCACTGTCTGCCTCGCAGTGGGCCTGCTGGGAGCGTGTCAGTGATATTCTTAACGGTGACAAAGTAGTTCATCAATATTTTTCTCCCTAACACCCTTCTCCAAGAACCAAATGACAAAATAAAATGCATCTCACCTGAAGCCCACTGTTACGCACTATCTTAACCACCCCTGTCCCGAGCAGACTTCTCAATGTGGTCTCAGGTCAGAAGGCCCCAGGCTGGAAGTGGGCTCCCAGAGTTGGCTGGACCCTGTTAGTTGCTCAGTCCTGTCCAACTCTTTGTGACCCTATGGACTGTAGCCCACCAGTCTCCTCTGTCCATGGAATTCTCCAGGCAAGAATACTGGAGTTGGTTGCCATTCTTTTCTCCAAGGGATCTTCCTGACCAAGGGATCGAACCCAAGTCTCTTGCACCTCCTGCATTGGCAGATGGAATCTTTACCACTGAGCCACTTGGGAAGCCTAACCCCAATAACATTGGGTAAATAGCCTTCTGGGCTTCCCTGGTGGCTCAGTGGTAAAGAATCCTGCCCTTGCAGCAGACATGGGGTTTGATCTCTGGATCAGGAAGATTCTCTGGAGGAGGGTGTGGCAACCCCTCCAGTATTCTTGCCTCGAGAATCCCATGAACAGGGGAGTCCAGCAGACGACAGTCCATGGGGTCGCAAAAGAGTTGGACACGACTGAATGACTGAACAACAATAACAAATATACTCCCAGATATCTATTATGTAATGACTGAACCATATTTTTTGATCACCCTATTTTCCTTCTTCCCCGTATTCCTTCCTCCCTCTTTTCTTCTCAATACATGTACACTTTAAAAAATTAAAATACTTATTTATATTTATTTGATTGTTTCAAGTCTTAGTTGTGGCACGTGGGATCTTTATTTGTGGCAGGAGGGATCCAGCTCTCTGTTCAGGAATTGAAACTGGGCCCCGTGCATTGGGAGCATGGAGTCTGAGCCACTGGACCACAGAGGAGGTCCCAATATATGTACATTTTAAAAATTGTTTATTTTTAATTGGAGGACAATTGCTTTACAGTATCATGTAGGAATGCGTGTACATATTTTTTTAAGGATGTGTGTGTTAGTCACTCAGTTGTATCTGACTCTTTGTGGCTCCATGGACTGTGCCCACCAGGCTTCCCTATCCATGGAATTCTCCAGGCAAGAATCCTGGAGCGCGGTGTGATAGGATCCAATATTAGAAGACCTCAACCTATGTCTCCCTTTGCTCCGGTTTTGGGTGAAGAGCTTGGCGGGATTGGACCCTCTGAGGAACCAGCAAGTCTTTGTCAGGCACAGTGCCTGACACTTTGTATGCACTTAGGGCCCATTGAGTTGTGCTTTATTACAATTTGTTAGGGACCCAAGTTGCCATATGGTTGTTTTGCATGCCAGAAATCGGCTGCTTAATAGAAGCATTAAATCTGAACTTCATGTGTGCGGTCAGGGCCCCTCCCTGAGGTGGGTCTCCCACTCTTATTCGAATTCACCGCTCACTTTTCATGCACTGTGTAACCATTGGCCGCCTCGCCAGAATACAAGGATTTTTCTTTATTTATTGGATTAGCTCCTCCGCTGGCATTTTTATGGTTATGTTGCGCCTGTTGATTGTTGTTGGCTAAAGAACAAACGCCTGGCTAATGTCCACTGGGACGAACAATTTGCACATTTATTTTATCCTTTTGTTGATATTTCAGTTCCAAAAGCTCAAGGTTAGTTTGCTTAACTAATGCGTTATCCCTTGATCCCAGGTGCTTCCACATGACAGTGTTGTCTGGGCTTGACTCCCTGGTGTGACATTCAAGACTGCTAGAATGTACACATCCTGATGAAATACTAACAATTCCACTTATTAAGGGTTACAGAACCAAGGTACAACCAGTTGATTAAAGGAGCAAATGAATAGCGCATTTATTTATGTGTCAATAGGGGCTAGCTATTGAATTTGACTCTGTGATTTTTCTCATGCAATATGGCCTCAGCACTAGTGAGCATTGCTGGTAGTATTGGTTTCCAGGCTGGAACTACTTACATACACAATGTGGACCACATCCTTCCATCTTTCCCAGGGCTTGGCACGCAATGCAAAATGTATCTGTGCTTCATAAATGCGACGTGATGTTGAGGATGGTGGCATGGGTAGCATGTGTGTTTCTTTGTCAACTGGGCAAGCCAAAACGGTGGTGGTTGTTGTGTAGCTGTTCAGTCGTGTCTGACTCTTTGGGACCCCATGGAATGTAGCCTGCCAGGCTCTCTGTCCATGGGATTTCCCAAGCAAGAGTACTGGAGTGGGTTGCCATTTCCTTCTCCAGGGGATCTTTCCAACCCAGGGATCAAACCCACGTTTCCTGCATTGACAAGCAGATTCTTTACCATTGAGTCACCTGGGAAGCCCAAAGTTGGGGTGCCTGATGGCAAACTATACATATCACCCCTTGTTTCTTTCCCTTGATGATATAAAGCCAAACAAAAAAAAGGACTCATCTTCATGCCCTAGTGGTAGCATGATTTGGGAATGCTGCTATTGCTGCTAAGTCGCTTCAGTCGTGTCCAACTCTGTGCAACCCCATAGACGGCAGCCCAACAGGCTCTGCCATCCCTGGGATTCTCCAGGCAAGAACAAGGAATTAAAACACACACACACACACACACACACACACACACACACACAAACCAGGCTCTCATTTGACTATAATTTAGGAGGTTCCGGGACTATAAAAATACGCCAGGACAATGACATCGTGATTTCTGCAGTTTTCTTGGTCCGGCTATGAGTTTCCAGCTACTCAGGAGTTTTTGGTCATGGTGAACAGATGCATTGTTTTTGGGTTCCTGCTGCTGTTAGTTCTGAGGTCAAGAGGGCGGGGGAATGTCTACTTTGAAGACTTTGTGTAGATATCTTGGTCCAAATGGAGAAGGGTTCAAGCCATGTAGCTGGGGATAGAGAAGTTTGGTGGGAGATGGGAAGTGATGAAAAAGGTGAGGAAATTGAGAACTGCTGAAGAATGAGGTGGTAGAGAAAATAGAGAACTTGGTGAAAAGACTGAACTTGACAGGTAGGAGGAGGGGACAGACAGCAGGAACCCTCACCAAAGAGAAAATCCAATCTCATGGGAGAAGTTTTGAGAAATGAGAGGCAAAGAACCAAAAAGGAAGGAAGAGTGAGAATGTGAGAGAAAGCTGAAGATGTGGAGAGACATGAAAGAGGAAATTAAAAACCCAGATGGGAAGAAATCAAGACTGCAGAGGAAAGAGAAAGCAAAGGATGGAAAATAATCTATGAAAAAAAAATGGATGTCCTTTCTGAAGGATATAAATAGGGCATTAGGCAGATGAGGCATGCTACATTTGTTAGCTGACTCCAGAAGGATAGGACTGAGAAACACAAATACATCTCTATCTGATGAGTTTTTAAATCTATTATTTCGTTATATTTTTCTTGGCACCCGAACCTGGGGACTGGAGAGCAAGTCAACATGGAAAGGTGTTTTGGGGAGAAGGAGAGAGACAAAAATGCTTGTTGGAATAGATTGTTTTTCATTTTCCATTTCAGAGACAATTTAATAACGATTTGGCTTTGACGTTTTATTTATTTTGCTTCCTCTTCTTAAGGGCCCATTGGATGCCTGACTATTTTGCTTGCTTGTTAGCATCATTTGTTTACAACTCAGAGGGAACCTAATCTTTTGCTTGAGTAACATCAACCTCATTTTCTCCAGGAGACCGGGTTTCTTTCTTTCTCCTCCAGCTCTTCTACAAGAAATTGGCTGCAGAAATTGGCTGCAATTTCTTCTACAAGAAATTGACATCTTCCCTTTTCTTGAAAAGTGTTTTCTTCCCCTCCTGGTTACTCAGTGGTGCTGAGCAGGACGCGCTATTTGTTTATGCAAAGAGATCTGGCAGTGAGGAGTGTAATTCCCGTATTGTGAAATCGGAACTCATCTGTACTCTTGTAACGAGATATCAATCTTTTGTGTAATGCCAGGTACTGTGTTTAATTGCCCCCTTGTAATGCCTTATCCCTGAGATGATCATTTGAGTTATTTCTTTGTTAACCTTTACACAGCCAATAACAAATTAAACATCATTATCTGAGTTTAAAATAGGCTGTAAATCTCGAAGCCCTGGTAATACGCAGACACTTACAACCAGGGAGTCATAAAATGACATTAAATGACACTTGGAAACACAACCCAGAAAGTACTATGAATGAATGGGAAGGAAGGAGAACGTCACTGAAAGGAGTGTGGGTGGGATCATCCCTCTGTGTGTGATGCAAGGATTCTTCAAGTCACACAATTTTGCTCTAACATGACCACTTAAAATGCACTTTCTTCATCTCTCTTCACATTGCCTGTGTCTCCTTCAAGACTAGACAATTCCTTCTTTGAGTATTGCATGAAATACTGCAAGGAAGCTCGAGTTCTGCCTCTGCTGTGGACTCAGCCTCACTCCCTTCCCTGAATCTCCTGTTTGATCACCTAGTTCTCTCTCTCTCTTTTTTCTGCTCCTGTTTGACATTGGCAGTCATCTCTCCCTCCTGACACTGTGAACCTCTGGGGAAGCAGAGTTAGGTCTTGCCTTATTTTGCATGGAAAGTGTCCCATGATTTTCCACATGGAAGTTTCTAGGTTCTGCCCAGTATTTCTGGTGATGGTCATGGAGGATGAGGAGGGTGAGGAGGGGTTGGGGTGGAAGGTATAAATCTGTGTACTTCCAGCCTTAGGCTTCTTGCCTCCTGTTTGAATGCTCTTTGCACTATACTCGAGGTCCCATGGAGATGGAAACAGTTGGCCTGATAAATTAAAATAATTAAAAATGTTTTTATTGAAGTATAGTTGATTGATAATGTGTTAATTCCTACTGTACAGCAAAGTGTCTTAGTTATATATATATGTGTGTGTGTGTATACATATTCTTTCCTATTATGGTTTATCAGAGAATATTGAATATAGTTCCCTGTGCTATAGAGTAGGACCTTGTTGTTTACCCTGCTATACATACTGGTTTGCATCTGCTAATCCCAAACTCCCAATCCTTCCCTCCTGTATCCCACTCCCCCTTGGCAGTCACAAGTCTGCTCTCTATGACTATGAATATGTTTCTGTTTTCATAAGTTTCATTTGTGTCATAGTTTAGATTCCACATATAAGGGATAGCATATGGTATTTGTCTTTCTGACTTACTTCACCTAGTGTGATAATTTTTAGATCCACCCATGGTTGCTGCAAATGGCATTATTTCATCCTATTTTATGGCTGAATAATATTCCATTGTATATATGTACCACCTCTTCTTTATCCATTCACCTGTCAATGATATCTAGGTGTTTCCGTATCCTGGCTATTATAAATAGCGCTTTTATGAGCGCTGGGGTGATGTATCTTTTTGAATTGGAGTGTTGTCTGGGTATATGCCCAGGAGTGGGATTGTTGGATCCTATGGCAACTCTA
This sequence comes from Aepyceros melampus, assembly GCA_006408695.1. NCBI lineage: Eukaryota > Metazoa > Chordata > Mammalia > Artiodactyla > Bovidae > Aepyceros > Aepyceros melampus. Next base: position 509,432 of record SJXQ01007723.1, read on the forward strand.
TTTTTAGTTTTTTTTGAGGAACCTCCATACTGTTTTTCATAATGGCTGCACCAGTTTACATTCCCACCATCAGTATGAGAGGGTTCTCTTTTCTCCACACCCTGTCCATCATTTGCCGTTTGTAGACTTTTTAATCGTGGCCATTTTGACTGGGATGAGGTGGTGCCTCACGGTAGTTTTGATTTGCATTTCTCTAATAATTAGCAATGATGAACATATTTTCATGTGCCTCTTGGCCATCTGTACGTCTTCTTTGGGTAAATGTCTGTTTAGGTCTTCTGCACATTTTCTGATTTGGTTGCTTTTTGTTATTGAGTTGTATGAACTGTTTTACACTTTGGAAATGAAGCCAAGTAGTTCTCATAGTGTTCTACAGTCTTAAAAATCTTCATGTTATCTGTGTTTAAATTTCCAGCATCCTATTTCTGATGAAGTGGGTGCATTTGTGTCTTTTTCTGTCTCACTCCCTCACCCTTTCTTTTTCTTAGTCTCTTTGGCAAAAGTTTTTCTAAATTATGCTGAAATTATTTATTTAAATTTGTCTGTTCCACTTGATGGAGTCTACTTTCTTCTCTGTTAAGTCCATCTTTAGTCTTTATGGGGTTATTTCACTTTCAAGTTTCCTTAACTGAGTTTTTAGCTTATTTATTTTTTAGTGTTTCTTTTCTTATTCACCAAAAGAAAGTATTTGGGGCCATGTATTTTTCTATGTGTACAGTTTGGACATGAGGTTACATATTTTTTTCAGTCATTTATTTATAAGTACTCAAACTGCAATTTTGATTTCTAAGTAAATTGTTTTTTTCTGGAACTCTTTTGCTTTTTCCATGATCCAGCAGATGTTGGCAATTTGATCTCTGGTTCCTCTGCCTTTTCTAAAACCAGCTGAACATCAAGGAGTTCACGGTTCACGTATTGCTGAAGTCTGGCTTGGAGAATTTTGAGCATTACTTTACTAGCATGTGAGATGAGTGCAATTGTGCGGTAGTTTGAGCATTCTTTGGCATTGCCTTTCTTTGGAATTGGAATGAAAACTGACCTTTTCCAGTCCTGTGGCCACTGCTGAGTTTTCCAGATTTGCTGGCATATTGAGTGTAGCACTTTCACAGCATCATCTTTCAGGATTTGAAACAGCTCAACTGGAATTCCATCACCTCCACTAGCTTTGTTCTGCGGCAGTTTGAGCATTCTTTGGCATTGCCTTTCTTTGGAATTGGAATGAAAACTGACCTTTTCCAGTCCTGTGGCCACTGCTGAGTTTTCCAAATTTGTTGGCATATTGAGTGCAGCACTTTAACCAGGCTTAAATAATGTCTATCCCTCTATCAGTGACTAAGTGTAAGAGACCATCATTCCCATCTGTGGATTCTGAATGATGAACTTGAAAAGGAAATGTGGATAGCTGTGTGCCGGATGGGGTTAAAGGTCAAATTACAGGAACTCAGACTGGTCACTCAGAGCGTCAAAGTGGTAAAAAATCAGCTCTTTCCACATAAAGAAGGTCTAGAACACCATAGAAAAGGCTATGGTTTTTCCAGTAGTTTTGTATGGATGTGAGAGCTGGGCCATAAAGAAAGCTGAGTGCTGAAGAATGCTTTTGAACTGGGGTGTTGGAGAAGACTCTTGAGGGTCCCTTGGACTGCAAGGAGATCCAGCCAGTCCTCCATCCTAAAGGAAATCAGTCCTGACTAATCACTGGAAGGACTAATGCTGAATCTGAAGCTCCAATACTTTGGCCACATGATGCAAAGAAATGACTCATTGGAAAAGACCCTGATGCTGGGAAAGACTGAAGGCAGGAGGAGAAGGGGACGATAGAGGATGAGATGGTTGGATGGCATCACCAGCTCAACGGAGATAAGTCTGAGCAAGCTTCAGGAATTGGTGATGGACAGGGAAGCCTGGAGTGCTGCAGTTCATGGGGTTGCAAAGAATCAAACACAACTGAGCAACTGAACTGAATTGAATCTAAAACACCCTGTCCAGGCAGCAGGGAGACAACAGCGTATGATGTTCTTAGTATATGGTTTGTCTCCCAGCTTCAGATCTCTGAGTTAAACCACAGCTTAAACTTCATGTTCAGAATGTGCTTATAGCAGAGTTTAAGGAGCACAACTGTATCGACAGAAGGGCACAGGCTGGCTGCTGGACAAATTCCCTAGTGTCTGAATGGCCATCTGGATTTGGATCAAGGACTGGCAAACAGGCATTCTCTAAACCCCTCAGGGTGATTTTTGATTACTCTTTACCCTTTGTTTTCATTCCTTTCTCTCTGTGGAACCCAAGATGTGGCAAAATAAAAAGAGCATTTCAGAACCAAAGAGAGAAAAATTGAACTCTTACGTTTTGGCATCAGCAGTACTTAAGTAAAGGCTTTATAAATGTGTAATATAATGGGACAGTGAAGTGAATATATGGTTGCTTTTGTTATCCTCGTGCCCACACATGTAAGAGTCATACTTACATTTTTTCTTACCTTAACCCCGGTTTCTCATTGACAAATTTTACCATGTTTTTGTGAAATTTAAAGACAATCCTTAATAGGTAACTGAATTTCAAATTTGCAACCTGGTGGTCACAAAGAGCTTTCATCTGTTTCATTTATGTTTGCTGTGTATTGGGAGCTATTATACATGTAAAAGTCGTTCTGGATGAATAACAAACTGGTACATGTAAAACCATCCGTACACTGTAATTACAAACTGGAAGCTCATAACTGATGCATGAACCACTTCCTTTATGAGTTACTGGGCTTTATTCATGACTTTTTCCATTGGAGGGGCCCTGTCTTCTGGCTCTACCTTTAATAATTATGATAATCATAATAACTATAATAATGCAGCATTACTTTCTAATTACAAAGAAAATTTCTTCTAAAGAGCTCAAAGCTCTTGACAGACATTATCTCATTCATTCTCATAAGCCCTCTGTGCTGCTTGTCAGTCACCAGCATGATCATAGTAACAAGACGGTCACTTTCACTTCTCAGCACTCTCATAAGGCCAAGATGGCAAGAAGAACTGTCATGCTTCCCAGACTCTGGCTGAAACTTTCAGCTGTTTCTGATCAGTCTTCATCACACAACTATAGACATCAGTAACCACTCCAGGGCTGTGAAAGTGCTGCACTCAATATGCCAGCAAATTTGGAAAACTCGGCAGTGGCCACAGGACTGGAAAAGGTCAGTTTTCATTCGAATCCCAAAGAAAGGCAATGCCAAAGAATGCTCAAACTACCGCACAATTGCACTCATCTCACATGCTAGTAAAGTAATGCTCAAAATTCTCCAAGCCAGGCTTCAGCAATATGTGAACCATGAACTTTCAGATGTTCAAGCTGGGTTTAGAAAAGGCAGAGGAACCAGAGATCAAACTGCCAACATCTGCTGGATCATGGAAAAAGCAAGAGAGTTCCAGAAAAACATCTATTTCTGCTTTATTGACTATGCCAAAGCATTTGACTGTGTGGAACACAGTAAACTGTGGAAAATTCTGAAAGAGATGGGAGCCAGACCACCTGACCTGCCTCTTGAGAAATCTATATGCAGGTCAGGAAGCAACAGTTAGAACTGGACATGGAACAACAGACTGGTTCCAAATAGGAAAAAAGAAGTACGTCAAGGCTGTATATTGTCACCCTGCTTATTTAACTTCTATGCAGAGTACATCATGAGAAACGCTGGACTGGAAGAAACACAAGCTGGAATCAAGATTGCCGGAAGAAACATCAATCACCTCAGATATGCAGATGACACCACTCTTATGGCAGAAAGTGAAGAGGAACTAAAAAGCCTCTTGTTGAAAGTGAAAGAGGAGAGTGAAAAAGTTGGCTTCAAGCTCAACATTCAGAAAACTAAGATCATGGCATCTGGTTCCATCACTTCATGGGAATTAGATGGGAAACAGTGGAAACAGTGTCAGACTTTATTTTTTGGGGCTCCAAAATCACTGCAGATGGTGACTGCAACCATGAAATTAAAAGATGCTTACTGCTATTAACTTCTATGCAGAGTACATCATGAGAAACGCTGGACTGGAGAAACACAAGCTGGAATCAAGATTGCCGGAAGAAACATCAATAATCTCAGATATGCAGATGACACCACCCTTATGGCAGAAAGTGAGGAGGAGCTAAAAAGCCTCTTGTTGAAAGTGAAAGAGGAGAGTGGAAAAGTTGGCTTGAAGCTCAACATTCAGAAAACGAAGATCATGGCATCTGGTTCCATCACTCCATGAAAAATAGATGGGGAAACAGTGGAAACAGTGTCAGACTTTATTTTTTGGGGCTCCAAAATCACTGCAGATGGTGACTGCAACCATGAAATTAAAAGACGCTTACTGCTTGGAAGGAAAGTTATGATCAATCTACATAGCATATTCAGAAGCAGAGACATTACTTTGCCGACTAAGGTCCATCTAGTCAAGGCTATGGTTTTTTCCTGTGGTCATGTATGGATGTGAGAGTTGGACTGTGAAGAAAGCTGAGTGCCAAAGAATTGATGCTTTTGAACTGTGGTGTTGGAGAAGACTCTTGAGAGTCCCTTGGACTGCAAGGAGATCCAATCAGTCCATCCTAAAGGAGATCAGTCTTGGGTGTTCATTGGAAGGAGCTGAACCTCCAATACTTTGGCCACCTCATGTGAAGAGTTGACTCATTGGAAAAGACTGATGCTGGGAGGGATTGGGGGCCAGGAGGAGAAAGGGATGACAGAGGATGAGATGGCTGGATGGCATCACCGACTTGATCGACATGAGTTTGAGTGAACTCAGGGAGCTGGTGATGGGCAGGGAGGACTGACGTGCTGCGATTCATGGGGTTTCAAAGAGTCACACATGACTGAGCGACTGAACCGAACTGAACCACTTCAGTATTCTTGGGCTTCCATTATGGCTCAGTTGGTAAAGAATGTGCCTGCAGTGTGGGAGACCTTGGTTCAATCCCTGGGTTGCAAAGATCCCCTGGAGAAGGAAAAGACTACCACTCCAGTACTCTGGACCAGAGAATTCCATTGAACTGTCCAGGGGGCTGCAAAGAGTGGACATGACTGAGCTACTTTCACATTTCTCTTTTCACAATGGGATAGACAGAACTGCCTGCCAGTGCCCCTTTATGGAAGAGAAATTTTTTATGGTTTTGCCATGTCCTTGCTTATCATTTAACATTGTGGCCTTAGAAGGACATGAAGCTTAACATTCTGTGTCAATGAAGAGTTCCCAAATACATAAACTCACCCCAGGTGACATGTTCCTGCTGCTCTTCCACAGCCTAAATACACTGATTGATCAGTCTTCCAGGAGAGAGCTCAGCAAATTGTGTGGCTAAGAACAATTTTCATGTTTTTAAATAGTTTTAAGTATAAAGTGGTTATAAATAAATTCCTAAACAATATCCTGGATTTTGCCTCTTGGACTCCAAAAGGTAAAATGGTTACCATATGTTTCTTTAAATGTTTGCCAACTCCTACTCTAGAAAATATGACAAAGACAGTGGTAGGTGAGCAGAATAGGGGACCCCTGAAGCACCCCAGGGGACAGTCAGGAAAGGTCCTGGTGCTAAGATGCATACAGCACCTGACAGTAAAAGCTCAGAGCTGGTCATGATTTTCTAGTGTTCCAAAGGCCCATATAATTTCTCAGGGTGATTATTTCTTGGGTCTTAACCATACTTTTCCCAGAAAAGCTTATTCTGTATATCTCTAATATGGCTGCACTGATTTTTTTTTGTTTCCTCTTGAGGTTCAGATCTTTCAAGCCAACTGTACTGCCTCACAATCATTGAGTGTGTATTTTTAACTGTATGCACTGCTTGTGGCTGGACAGTTTTATTTGTACTAGAAAAAGGATTAAAAGCATAGTTATGACACACCTTAGGGATGTTTACTAGCCTTTATAGTCAGTGAGTAAGCAATGGGTGTGGTAGTTTTGACTTATTCACGTTCACATGATATTTTGCTTTTCTGATCTTTCATCTTTGGATGAAGCCTCAATCTAAGTTCAAGGCATTTAATATTCCAAATCTTTTTGGAAACAGAGTTTGGTAAGAACCTCCAAGCAAAGGACAGACTGGTTGATAAGCTGGTATCCTGGGTCACAAAGGAGTATTGGATACTTTCCATCTCTAGGTTGGAACTGCCTTTTCTCATCTCTCAGAGCACTTGTACTTCTCAGTTTGGCATCTTGATTACTTTCCCTTCCTGTTTATTATTCCTCTTGTTGGACCAAATTGGGAACAAGGAATTAGTTGGACACATATATTTTGAGATCAGCTTTAGTTTAGTGAAGTCTTTATAAGTATTTAGTACAGTGGGAGAGAGGTCTGCAACACAGGTTTTTGGGTCAGGTCTTCTTTTGGCTAAATAAATGGTAAATAGAGTTCATCTCTGAGAATAAAGGAATAATAGCAAGACTAGAGGGCAAACACAGTGAAACCATAATCACAGAAAACTAGTCAATCTAATCACACTAGGACCACAGCCTTGTCTAACTCAATGAAACTAAGCCATGCCCTGTGGGGCCACCCAAGACGGGCGGGCATAGTGGAGAGGTCTGACACAATGTGGTCCACTGGAGTATTCTTGCCTTCAGAACCCCATGAACAGTATGAAAAGGCAAAATGATAGGATACTGAAAGAGGAACTCCCCAGGTCAGTAGGTGCCCAATATGCTACTGGAGATCAGTGGAGAAATAACTCCAGACTCATTGGAAAAGACTCTGATGCTAGGAGGGATTGGGGGCAGGAGGAGAAGGGGACGACAGAGGATGAGATGGATGGATGGCATCACTGACTCCATGGGCGTGGGTCTGAGTGAACTCCGGGAGTTGGTGATGGACAGGGAGGCCTGGCATGCTGCAATTCATGGGGTCGCAAAGAGTCAGACACGACTGAGTGACTGAACTGAACTGAACTGAAGCATAGGCTGCTCAGGCACTGTGTTCTTCGTATGTGAGTATGTCACAACAACAAACCCGGTCCTACATGTGAGCCTGGATATTGAATATCATGGACATATTTTACCTTGTCTTGTCCCCTCTTGCCTTACAGGGCAGAAAGGATGAGATGATATTAGCTTCTGGAGAGATAGCCAACACAGCACACCTACTGTTGTGATTGTGAGCATCATGCTGGCAGTACAAAGGATTAGCGGCAGCCTGTAAACCAGAAAAACATTTTTATGGCAACAGATAGCAGAAGACAGAAGACAAGTTGTAAAAATAATATTTGTAAGTCAGTGTTAAAGTTCTATTGAAACTTTAAAAAGTAACTTCTGCTATGATTCCAAAACACAGGCAACAAGATGAACTAGAGTTCATTAAAGATAAGAACTTTTATGTGTTAACAGACACGAACAAGAAAGTGGAAAAACAACCAACAGAATAGAAAATATTTGCAAATTATGTATCTGATAAGGAATTAATATTTAGAATATATAAAGACCTCCTACAATTTAGCAACAACAAAAGAAACAACCCCATTTAAAAATAGTCAAAGGTGACCCACAGAAACTAGCCACAGTAAAATGTCAGCTTCAAATGATAAGTTGAAGGGGTTCTGTTGAGCCAAATTCACTGAAGAATCTCTGATGTACTTCTGTGAATCACCTCTGACTTAAGGGCAGTTTGCCGACTCTACAGATGCCACAGGAAAGAGAACTGGGCCCAGAGTCAGAAGAAGGGGGTTATGTCTTATCTTTGCCATTTACTGAGTATTGTTGGGTTAATCACTTGGATTTTCTGTGCTTCAGAGAATCAATAAAAATAGAGAAACATGAAAAAATAGCCAAAGGATCTGAATAGATGTCTTTTCAAAGAAGATATACAAACAACCAGTAAGTACAAAGAGGATGCTCAGCATCATTAGTCATTCAGTTCAGTTCAGTTCAGTCACTCAGTCGTGTCGACTCTTTGAGACCCCATGAATCACAGCACGTCAGGCCTCCCTGTCCATCACCAACTCCTGGAGTTCACCCAAACACATGTCGATCGAGTTGGTGATGCCATCCAGCCATCTCATCCTCTGCCATCCCCTTCTCCTCCTGCCCCCAATCCCTCCCAGCATCAGTCTTTTCCAATGAGTCAACACTTCGCATGAGGTGGCCAAAGTATTGGAGTTTCAGCTTTAGCATCATCCCTCCAATGAACACCCAGGACTGATCTCCTTTAGAATGGACTGGTTGGATCTCTATCCCTAACCCTAACCCTAACCCTAACCCTAACCCTAACCCTAACCTTTAAGAGCCAAAGGGCTCTTAAGAGTCATCTCCATTAGTCATTAGGAAAATAGAAATCACAATCACAGTGAGATACCACTTCATACCTTCTAGGATGACAAGAATAACAATAGTAATAACAAAAACTAGAAAATAACAAGTAACGGTGGGGATGTGAAGAAATTGGAATGCTTGTGCACTGTTGGTAAAAATGTAAAATCATGCGGCCATTGTGAGAAACAGTTTGATGTTTCCTCAAGAAGTTAAACACAGAACAATGATGTCACCCAGTAATGCCACTTCAAGTTTTATACCGAAAAGAACTGAAAGCAGCAACTTGAACAGATATCTGTATACCAATGCTCCAGAAACAACCCAGGGTCTATCAGCAGATGATAGAATAAACAAAATGTGGTATATAAAAAGTGGAATGCTATTCAGTCATAAAAAGGTATGGCATTTTAATGTATGCTATTACATAGGTGTGTGATTAATGAAATAAGTTTCACATGGAAGGGCTGATATTGTATGATTCCACTAGAATGTGGGGTACCTAGAGCAGGTAAATTCACAGAGACAGAAAGTAGAAGAGAAGTTACCAGAATCCAGGGTTAAGTATGAGGAAAAGTGATTTGTTCCTGGGTACAGAGTTGGGGATAATGAAAATAATGTTGGGAATAATGAAAAAGTGATGGGTGTAAATACTGGTGATGCTTACACAGCATTGTGAATGTTTTTAATGCCACTGAATTGTACACTTACAAATGATTAAAATAAGTATATTGCTACATTGTACTTTATGTATATTTTTCCATGATAAAAGAAATTTAAAAAATCTTTGATATTCACTTCAATCCTTGGTTTTTGCCAAAGAACCAATCCCTTTATTCTTATTTTGAGCTCTTGTTCTTTTTATTAAAAAGGTGGTTTCTAACTTGAACTGACAGCAAATCTGCCTGAAACAGCAGCTGTGACTCTGCACTGCTCTCTGGGAACTGGAATCCTGTCTGCAGTTATAATTTCAGCACATGTGGACTGAGCTTGTAATATGTGTATTATGGAGCAGAGCTACAATTCATCTTAATGATGGTATGTGAAAGAACATCTCGGCAGGGCACCTTAATGAAATGACAATTGGTTGAAGATTTAGAAGATTAAAAATACCCAAGACTTTCAGAAGCCATATCTACTCTCATTTGGATCCTTTAAGAGATAGTGTAAAATAATGTTCTTTGCTATAAGAAAGCTTATAGAAAATACACCAAAAATCTTTTTAATATATTTTTCAAGGATGTAGCCATTAAAATTGTCTAATAAGAAAGCTAAAAATATGAACCAAATTCTCAAGCTTGAATATATCATCTAGACACTTAATGACAAAAACTTCCTAATGAGTGGACTAAAATATTGCCAAAAATATTTAGATTCTCTTAAAATGAAATATTTGTAATTCCCTCTATGGAGGAGATATTATTGGTCAAACCCTTTGTTAGACACAGTATGTGTGTCTTAACTCTGAGGTCAGTCTTATGAGGGAGCTGATAGTAAACCTGCTTCACTGATGAGAAAACTGAGGCTCAGAAATGTTAAATACATTGAACGGGGCTCATGGTAGACAAGACTTCACTGTTGCCAAGGCATGACTATCACTTAATAGCAAAACTGGCCATATTGTATGTCCCATTTTATAGTCATCATGTTAATTAATACTACAAAGAGAAAAATTATAGACAGGCAAGACTCTTTTTCTTGGTCCAAATAAAAGGCAATATATTTCATGACAAGAATTCTAAATTCACTCCCTGGCTCCATCTCAATCATAGTGGATAACTTGAGATAGCCACTCACTATCTTACTTAGTTTCCCTAAGACTTAGTTTCCCTAAGACTTAGTTTCCCTAAGAAAAATATCAAGTGCCTACTTGTTCCTAGTACTCTGCTAACCATTTTCACATGCGTTATTAACTGATTCAATCTAGTCTAAAAAGCTTTTCCTTCTGCATAGCTCATAGACATGAAAGGTATGATAATAATCCTGTGTGGAAAATTGTGTGCCAATATTTACTGATAACAAACTACCATGATGATCAGTTAAGCAACAAAATTCCTTGCATTTTTCTTATATTAAATACATTTACCAACCCTTAAAAATGTTAAACTCATATATTTCAGAATTAGCAAATGATTCTCAAAATATTACCCAATAGGTAATATGAGTCACATATGGGAGTTGCCAATAACTGTGACTAATAGTTGGATATTTTTTCAAAATGTAAGCTGTTCTGAAAACTTCTCAATACCAGGTGAATTAGAGATGAAAGTTATTCTTTAAGGGCCAAAAATATAACAGAAGTATATGACTGTCTACTTTAAGATACATTTTGTATATTTTGTAGAGCCATGATTTAATACATAGGGACACTTAGATACTGGAATTCCTTCATAATACAGTGAGTAGGTTGGGAATTTGATCTAGAGTACATGACTTCATAATCTAGCTTTTAAAGTAGAGCCTTGTTCTACTATACGTCTCTAAGCCCTCAGGTCTTGCTGGACACTATACAGCCAGCACACAGAGAAGTGAGGTTCTATAACCCAGACATTGTTCTCTGCACTAATGCAGAACCATTTGCCTTGGGCTGTCTTTATTACACACCCTTACCTAGTCCCATTCTTCCTGGCCTCTGACTTTCTGAACCAACCTTGCTTGTATCCTTCCCTTGGCACACATGCTTGCTCTGTAACAATGCTTCAGTTGCTTCCAACTTCTTTTGCCTTTCCTAGCATGGTTTGGGTTTTCCCTCAGCAAGTTAACCTTCAGTTTCTCTGCATTAAATTCAGTATGGCTTGTTTTAGTCCTTAGAACACTATAATTTGGCATGTTTCATAATGATAGCACTACTGCTGGGTTTGTGCCATCCCTTGAACAGAATCTAGACATACTAAATGTATTTAGGGCATTATTAGGTTAAAGTTAAAACACAATCAACAACATAAACTAAGCAATTTGTTTTAGATCAGACACTAACTCTATAAAGATCTTCAAAGGAGAACTATTCATCTTTCATTATATTAGATTATTTTTTCAATACACACACACACACACATATCTAAATACATGAGTTGGGAGATAAAGTGGAAAACTAGATTTTGAGGCCATGGTGTCATCTGGAAGAGCAGTTGACATAATGGCTCAGTATGGTCAAAGAACTGAGCATGTGGTAGATCCCCTATTTCAAGCCTTTGGCAATTTTGTAAAGACTCTCTCTACATCAAGCTTAGTAGCAATGATTATGTGTAGTGGTTAATTATAAATTTTGAGGGCCACAGGAGTCATCATACTAACTGAAAACTAAAGAGTAAGCTAGAGATGAGGGAAAAATGCTTTAAAGGAAATATATACCTGCTAAATATGAACTTAAAGAAATGCTGATTAGATTCCAGACACTACGGAGAAAAATAAAAACACAGATTATCTGAGACGAGCAGTTCTCAATCAGGGGTTATGTTACACTCCAGAAGATGTGCAGCAAATTCTGGAGGTATTTTTGGTTGTCACAACCGCAGGAGTAGAGTGTGTACTATAGCGTCTCACAGGTAGCAGTCAAGGCTACTGCTAAACATCATACAATGCACGTGAAAACTGCTCACAACAAAGGACTATTTAACCTAAAGTCTATCAGTAGTGCCAAAGACTGAGAAATCTTAATCTAGAGCAGAACATTCTGAAACAAGGTGGCTAATATTTAACTTATGTGTTCAAAGGAGAGCTACACATGAATGCAGCTTGCAGAGTATAAGCAACACTGGGCCAATATCAAGTTTGTTTCTGCTGTTGCAATTTTCCTTGATATTCTAAATCTACTTATTAAGTATAAATTCTTTGTGATATCTCTACTTATCTTTGGGTCAAAATCTCACTCAATAAAAATTATTGAAAAAAAATAAGTCCCAATACAAAATGGCTTATCATTCCATGAATGATTTTCTTCTAGGAGTGGAAATATTTCATATGCAACAAAATGCAAAAGGCCACAAAGAATGAATCTCTAGATATGGAATCTAGGCATGTGTGAACTTAGTATAAAAGGTTTGGGTTTGAGGGCAAAGCATTTGTGCATGTGAGGGTTTCACTAGTGGCTCAGTGTTAAAGAGCCTGCCTACAATTCAGGAGATGTGGGTTCAATCCCTGGGTTGGGAAAATACCCTGGAGAAGGAAATGGAAGCCCACTACAGTATTCTTGCCTGGGAAATTCCATTCTCAGAGGGGCCTGGCAAGCAACACAGTCCATGGGGTCACAAAAGAGTTGGACTCAACTGAGTGACTAAGAATACACATACACAGTTATGCATGAAAATCAAGTAACAGGTAGTTGGACAACTGGTAATCTAGACATCTCAGATATGTTAATGGAAAACAAACCAATTTCATAATTTCAAGTGAAAGCCATGAAGGTCCCAGGTAATCTCAGGATTGTGCAGGCCAAGTTTCAGGTTTACACAGGCTCAAGACTCTGACTGTACAAGTCTTCCCAAAAGGAGAAAAGGACCATCACCAAAAAGTAAAATTAGGTTTAAAAAACCTATTTAAACCAAAACTAATGAGTTATCCACAGTTCTAGATAGGACTATTTCATTTCTTTTCCTTTTAATGTTCATGAGCATCACAAAGTTGGAAGTCAAAGTATCCTGAAAATGTACTTCTTGGAAAATAATGTTGATTCAAATTTATTACTAACATACGTTATAGGATTGTCTAAAGCAGTAATCTATGGTTCATATAACAGAAACATAGTCTAAAACTTTATGTTAAAAAAGCATGGAGACTAGCAATAAATAAATAAATAAAACGGAAGAGAAAGGATAGTCTCAATTTTGTATTAGAAATCCACTCCTCTTCAGTTCAGCCACTCAGTCGTGTCCGACTCTGCGACCCCATGAATCACAGCAAGCAAGGCCTCCTTGTCCATCATCAACTCCTGGAGTTCACTCAAACTCATGTTCATCGAGTCAGTGATGCCATCCAGCCTCTCATCCTCTGTCATCCCCTTTTACTCCTGCCCCCAATCCCTCCCAGCATCTAAGTCTTTTCCAATGAGTCAACTCTTTGCATGAGGTGGCCAAAGTACTGGAGTTTCAGCTTTAGCATCATTCCTTCCAAAGAACACCCAGGACTGATCTCCTTTAGAATGGACTGGTTGGATCTCCTTGCAGTCCAAGGGACTCTCAAGAGTCTTCTCCAACACCACAGTTCAAAAGCATTAATTCTTCGGGGCTCAGCTTTCTTCACGGTCCAACTCTCACATCCATACGTGACCACTGGAAAAACCACAGCCTTGACTAGACGGACCTTTGTTGGCAAAGTAATATCTGTGCTTTTCAATAAGCTATCTAGGTTGGTCATAACTTTCCTTAGCATCTAGCAATTTGGTATTTCTGTAGCATGCTCTGGAATGTGTAACCCTTACACTCACTTTGGCTGTTGCTCTCCACCTCTTTTCTAGCCTTTGCCTATGTTTTACTCATTTCTGGCTTCATTCCCCACCCTCTCCTTTGTATATCTTCCCTTCCATCTCTCGCTTGAGCTAACTCCCATTTTGTATTTCTGCTCATTCAAATTCCATTATATATTAGAAACACACACACACACACACACACACACACACATACACACACACACAGTCTCTCTCTCTCTCTCTCTGTCTCCAGAGTTTCTCCTGTGCTCAAGATCATTCAGTCTCAGTGCAAATTTTAGTATTTCTTCTCAGCATTAATAAGCAGATTTCATTGTGAAAGTCAGACAAGGATTTTAGTCTATGAATAAAACATGCAAAAGGGACATGTGCCCAGATAGACTGAAAAAGAAAAGCAATACAACACGTTTTTAAACTAGGCAATGAGGACATATATAGGAAATATATTTTTCTCCTTATGAAAATACTATATATTCTTTTGAAAACTTAGAAAATGTAAAGAAAATCATCTCTAATACTGTCACAAAAGATATAATCAATTCTCACTATTTTCTTCTAATCTTGTACTTATATGTTCTATAGATGTCTGAATATACATAACAAAATTGGAAGCTTACTCTGTGCAGTATATACACATATACAACTATACATTTAAGTATATAGTTAAAATTCTATAGGTTAAGCAGTTTTTAAACATTCTTAAATAATTTAGCTTAACAAAGGGGGTCGGGATTGGGAGTTCATGTCAATGTATAGCAAAACGAATACAGTATTGTAAAGCAAAACAAACTAAAAAATAAAAATAAATTTTTTTAAAAAAGGGTTTTTTTTTTTTTAAAAAAGAAAAGCAAAATAAAACATGCTTCCTAGGAACTGACGATATTCCCTCAAAGTAAAGGCGTATCGCATGATAGGTGTAAGGTATAGGACAGATTTAGAATAGTGTTGCCTTTTTTCTTTCCATTTTTTTGAGACATAATTGACACACAACACTGTATTAAGTTTGAGGTGTACAGCATAGTGATCTGATTTACATACATTATACATTATAAAATTATTGCATCAATAAATTTAGTGAACATCCATCATCTCATACAGATACAAAATAAAGTAAAAAGATATCCTTCCTATGATGAGAAACCTTAGGGTTTGCTCCCTTAACTACTTCATGTATAACATACACCAGTGTTACTTATATCATGTTGTACATTACATCGCTAGTACTTATGTTATAATTGTAAGTTTGCATATCTTGACCACCTTTGTCACCATTTAAAGATATTACATTACTACTGACTATATTTACCACAATGTACATTTCATCCTTGTGTTGCTAATGAGATTAAGGTCATGATTTCAACCTCTGAATGGATGCATTTAGCATCACACATTCTAAAGCTCTATTCTGCAGCCCCAGAATACCCCCACCTCCATACAGTGGCTTCAGGCATACACATCATTCCTCAAGAGATGCACGGTGGGAGAATGTGAGTGGCTGGTGAAACTCAGTATATCATAAGCCTATCTGGGCACCTTAGCCTTTCATTTAGAGTAACAAAGTTCCTGTGCTGAAGGATTACTCTCACACAGGATGCACTTAGGAAATGCTAGTCATACCATTTAAACTTTCTAACATCATATTATATGAGGGGCTCTGTGATTTGGCTCCATAAAACTTTAGAAACATAATGAGAAAAAGCCTATGCTCTGGAATCAGATAAATCTGAGTGTGAATCCTTAACTTTATAAACCTCATTTTTCTCTTCTGTGAAAGAATTAATTACAATATTTGGCATGTGGCTGTGAGGATTAAAAATAATAAGAATAACATTTATCATAATATTCTCTCAATAAACGGTGGATATCGTCCTTCTTACCATTGTTGCCTTTTGTTGCTGTTGTTCAATTTCCCAGATGTGTCCAACTCTGCAATCCCAAGGACTGAAGCACACCAGGCCTCCTTGTCCATCACCATCTCCCAGAGTTTACTCAAACTCATGTCCATTGAGTTGGTGATGCCATCCAACCATCTCATCCTCTGTCGTCCCCTTCTCCTGCCTTCAACCTTTCCTAGCATCAGGGTCGTTTCCAATGAATTGGCTCTTCGCATCATGTGGCCAAAGTATTGGAGGTTCAGCTTCAACATCAGTCCTTCCAATGAACACTCAGGACTGATTTTCTTTAGGATGGACTGGTTTGATCTCCTTGCAGTTCAAAGGACTCTCAAAAGTCTTCTCCAACACCACAGTTCAAAAGCATTATTTCTTTCACGCTCAGCCTTCTTTATGGTCCAACTCTCACATCCATACATGACTACTGGAAAAACCATAGCTTTGACTAGATGGACCTTTGTTGGCAAAGTCATGTCTCTGTTTTTTAATACACTGTCTAAGTTTGTTATAGCTTTTCTTCCAAGGAGCAAGCGTCTTTGACTTTCATGGCTAGTCACCATCTACAGTGATTTTGGAGCACATGAAAATAAAGTCTGTCACTGTTTCCATTGTTTCCCCTCTCTATTTGCCATGAAGTGATGGGACTGGATGCCATGATCTTAGTTTTCTGAATATTGAGCTTTAAGCCAGCTTTTTCACTCTCCTCTTTTGCCTTCATCAATAGGCTCTTAGTTCCTCTTCAGTTTCTGCCATTAGGGTGGTGTCATCTGCATATCTGAGGTTATTGATTATTTCTCCCAGCAATCTTGATTCCAGCTTGTGCTTCATTCAGCCCGGCATTTCACATATGCAGAGTGACAGTATACAGCCTTGATATGCTCCTTTCCCAATTTGGAACCAGTCCATTGTTTCATGTCCACTTCTAATTGTTGCTTCTTGACCTGCATACAGGTTTCTCAGGAGGCAGGTAAGATAGTCTGGTATTCTCATCTCTTTAAGAATTTTCCATAGTTTGTTGTGATCCACACAATGAAAGGTTTTAGCACAGTCAGTGAAGCAGAAGAAGATGTTTTTCTGGAATTCTCTTGATTTTTCTATGATTCAACAGATGTTGACAATTTGATCTCTGGTTCCTCTGTATTTTCTAACTCCAGCTTGAATTATGTGGAAGTTCTTCGTTCACGTACTGTTGAAGCCTAGCTTGAAGGACTTTGAGCATTACCCTGCTAGTATGGGAAATGTATGCAATTGTGCAGTAGTTTGAACATTCTTTGGCATTGCCTTTCTTTGGGAGTGGAATGAAAACTGACCTTTTCCAGTCCTGTGGCCACTGCTGAGTATTCCAGATTTGCTGGCATATTGAGAACAGCCCTTTAACAGCATCATCTTTTAGGATTTGAAATAGCTCCACTGGAATTTCATCACCTCCACTAGCTTTGCTTGTAGTGACTCTTCCTAAGGCCCACTTGACTTCACATTCCAGGATGTCTGGCTCTAGGTGAGTGATCACACCATCGTGGTTATCTGGGTCATGAAGATATTTTTTGAATAGTTCTTCTATGTATTCTTGCCACTTCTTAATATCTTCTGCTTCTGATAGGTCCATACCATTTCTGTCCTTTATTGGCCCATCGTTGCATGAAATGTTCCCTTGGAATCTCTAATTTTCTTGAAGAGATCTCTAGTCTTTCCCATTCTATTGTTTTCCTCTCTTTCTTTACATTGTTCACTTGGGAAGACTTTCTTATCTTCCCCACTCTTCTTCAGAATTCTGCATTCAGATGGATGTATCTTTCCTTTTCTCCTTTGCCTTTAGCTTTTCTTCTTTTCTCAGCTATTTGTAAGGCCTCCTCAGACAGCCATTCTGTCTTTTTGCACTTCTTTTTCTTGGAGATGATTTTTGTCACTGCCTCCTGTACAATGTTATGAACCTCCATCCATAGTTCTTCAGGCACTCTGTCTATCAGATCTAATCCCTTGAGTCTATTTGTCATTTCCACTGTATAATCATAAGGGATTTGGTTTAAGTCATATTTGAGTGACCTAGTAATTTTCCCTTCAGTGGCACCCCACTCCAGTACTCTTGCCTGGAAAATCCCATGGACGAAGGAGCCTGGTAGGCTGCAATCCATGGGGTTGCTAAGAGTCGGACTCGACTGAGCGACTTCACTTTCACTTTTCACTTTCATGCATTGGAGAAGGAAATGGCAACCCACTCCAGTGTTCTTGCCTGGAGAATCCTAGGGACGGGGGAGCCTGGTGGGCTGCTGTCTATGGGGTCGCACAGAGTCGGACACGACTGAAGTGACTTAGCAGCAGCAGCAGTAATTTTCCCTGCTTTCAATTTAAGTCTGAATTTTGCAATAAGGAGTTCAGGATCTGAGCCACAGTCAGCCCCCAGTCTTTTTTTTTTTTTTGCTGACTGTACACAGCTTCTCCATCTTTGGCTGCCAAGAATATAATCAGTCTGATTTTGGTATCAAACATTTGGTTGCTGTTTTTAAACCACATTTACTCTATTCTCCCACATAATCCGTCTCCTCAAGCCCAACAGGCATCCTGGCCAACATACGCAATGTTCACCAACAAGTTTTGATAAAAGTGCAAATTTTCTTGTTGTTACAATTGAATGTGTATTGTATTCTGCCATTTCCTATCAGATGACATATTCGCCTGAGAGGATGTGGGGTGTCTAGTAAGAACCAGGTGAATCTCAAGTGAGATTTATGGAAACATGATGCTTCTGCCTCAGATGGGAATACCAAACCATTCATTGATGAATGCAAAAATAGATTTTCAAAATATGAGCATTTAAATCCAATGCTAGGTTCTCTGTGACAGAATTCTAAACATATTATTCTGAAGCAGAAACAACAATGCTCCCCAGGCATTGCTATTGGGGGATGTTTAATGATACTATACACACAGGAATATCACAGCACTCAAGTTCATATTCCAAAAGGGATTGGCCCTTCCCTTTAATGGCTGGGGCATATAACCCTGGCCTGGAGAACATGAACCCAGGCCAAGTTGTTAACTTACTCTGAATTGATAATTCTAAGGTGAAACTCAGGAATTTACATTTAATATAATGCCACTAATTTATTTTGATACATATGACCCACAAACCACAGTCTGAGAAACAAATCTACAAGTTATTTTCCCGTCAATTAAAAAAATTCAAAAACAATATAAAAATCACAGAACACCATTTTA
Organism: Aepyceros melampus; assembly: GCA_006408695.1. Lineage (NCBI taxonomy): Eukaryota > Metazoa > Chordata > Mammalia > Artiodactyla > Bovidae > Aepyceros > Aepyceros melampus. The sequence goes on from SJXQ01007723.1 coordinate 528,220, forward strand.
AAACTTAGAGGAAACACACACACACACATGCACATATGCACACATATATATACACATCTATGTTTCTAACATTGGAAACCAGAACCATGACTCTATATACTCAGAACCATTCTAGCATCCTTTCTCAACAAATGGCAATTAAGGAATGAATTGTATTGCCCGCCCCCCGCCCCTCACCACCAAATTCATATACTGAAGCTCTAAATTTCAATGTGACTGTATTGGAGATAAAGGATTTTTAAAGAGATAATTAATGGTAAAAGAGTCAGAAGAGTGGTCCCTAATCCAACAGGACTACGTCATGATAAGAAGTGGGAGAGACACCACCCACAAACAAAAGAAAGGACATGTGAGGACACAGCAGCCATTTCCAAGCCAGGAAGAAAGTATCACCAGCAACTAACCTTCCTGGCACCTTGATCTTGGATTTCTAGCTTCTGAATTGTGAAAAAATTAATTTCTGTTGTTTAAGCCACTCAGACTGCAGTCTCCTGTGTGACAGCTCAAGCTGATACATTTGTTATTCTAAAAGCTCAGAATATATCTATGGCCCAGAGATAATGTCTGCTAGTAGGAATCCTGATGTGAACATAACTATTTACCTGTGAAAAAATTTTCTCAGAAAAAGATGTTTTCACAGGTCTTTATCCACGGAGAAATATTTTTTAATAATATTTTGGTTTGAGTTTCATATTTATACATTTAAAATTATTTATAAAAATGTGTACTTTTTTAAGTTAAAAAACTGAAAAATTCTTCTTAGCTCTATCACAGTAGTGAGGTAGAGGGAAGAGGGAAGAGTCCTGTCCTCAACACTGAAGAGACAGACAGACAGAAGGATACAGAGAGTAAAACTTCTAAGTAGAAAACACCATAAGAGCCAGTGCTAGGGTAGGAAATTCTGAACTGTAACTGATGAATTGCTGGAGGAAGGAAATGGCAACCCACTCCAGTATTCTTGCCTGGAGAATCCCACGGACAGAGGAGCCTGCTGGGCTACAGTTCTTGGGGTCACAAAGAGTCAGACACGACTAAAGTGTCACAGCATAACATAGCATACAGTAGGAACAAGTCTGAGAGTTAAAAACTCCAGGTGGGTCCAGTTACAGGGCAGCCCCAAACACTTTCGTACCTTTTAGCTCCAGGAGCTATACCAGGTTCTCAGAGGAAATGTGAGAGAAAAATCCTCTCATACTTCCAGCAGAGGTGAGGATAAAACTAACCATCTTGAAATGCTTTTCTCAGTGATTTCTGTCCTTGTGAGAAACTTTTATCAGAGACCAACCTACTGGGAGTTCATGATCTGAACCACAGTCAGCTCCTGGTCTTGTTTTTGCTGACCGTATAGCTTCTCCATCTTTGGCTGCTGCTGCTAAGTCACTTCAGTCATGTTCGACTCTGTGCGACCTCATAGATGGCAGCCCACCAGGCTCCATCCCTGGGATTCTCCAGGCAAGAACACTGGAATGGATTGCCATTTCCTTCTCCAATGCCTGAAAGTGAAAAGTGAAAAGTGGACACGTTTAGTCGTGTCTGACTCCTAGCGACCCCATGGACTGCAGCCTACCAGGCTCCTCCGTTCATAGGATTTTCCAGGCAAGGTACTGGAGCGGGGTGCCAATGCCTTCTCCATCTTTGGCTGCAGGGAATATAATCAATCTGATTTTGGTGTTGATAATCTGGTGATGTCCATGTGTAGGGTCTTCTCTTGTGTTGTTGGAAGAGGGTGTTTGCTATGACCAGTGCATTCTCTTGGCAAAACTCTATTAGCCTTTGTCCTGCTTCATTCTGTACTCCAAGGCCAAATTTGCCTGTTACTCCAGGTTTTCTTGACTTCCTACTTTTGCATTCCAGTTCCCTATAATGAAAAAGACATCTTTTTTGGGTGTTGGTTCTAAAAGGTCTAGTAGGTCTTCATAGAATCATTCAACTTCAGCTTCTTCAGCATTACTGGTCATGGCATAGACTTGGATTTCCACAATATTCGATGGTTTGCCTTGGAAATGAACAGAGATCATTCTGTCGTTTTTGAGATTGCATCCAAGTACTGCATTTCAGTCTCTTTTGTTCACTATGATGGCTAGTCCATTTCTTCTGAGGGATTCTTGCCTACAGTAGTAGATATAATCGTCATCTGAGTTAAATTCACTCATTTCAGCCCATTTTAGTTTGCTGATTCCTAAAATGTTGAAGTTCACAATTGTCATCTCCTATTTGACCACTTCGAATTTGCCTTGATTCATGGACCTAACATTCCAGGTTCCTATGCCATATTGTTCCTTACAGCATTGGACCTTGCTTCCATCACCAGTCACATCCACAGCTGGGTGTTGTTTTTGCATTGTCTCTATCTCTTCATTCTTTCTGGAGTTATTTCTCCACTGATCTCCAGTAGAATACTGGGCATCTAACTACCTGGGGAGTTCAACTTTCAGTGTCCTAACTTTTTACCTTTTCATACTATGGAAGCGAGAAATAGATTTAAGGGACTAGATCTGATAGACCGAGTGTCTGATGAAATATGGACAGAGGTTCATGACATTTTACAGGAGACAGGGATCAAAACGATAACCAAGGAAAAGAAATGCAAAAAGCAAAATGGCTGTCTGAGGAGGCCTTACATTAGCTGTGAAAAGAAGGGAAGCAAAAAGCAAAGGAGAAAAAGAAAGATAGATCCATTTGAATGCAGATTTCCAAAGAATAGTAAGGAGAGAGAAGAAAGCCTTCCTCAGTGATCAGTGCAAAGAAATAAAGGAAAACAACTGAATGGGAAAGACTAGAGATTTCTTCAAGGAAATTAGAGATATCAAGGGAACATTTCATGCAAAGATGGGCTTGATAAAGGACAGAAATGGTATGGACCTAACAGAAGCAGAGATATTAAAAAGATGTGGTAAGAATACACAGAAGAACTACACAAAAATGATCTTCATGACCCAGATAATCACGATGATGTGATCACTCACCTAGAGCCAGACGTCCTGGAACGTGAAGTCAAGTGGGCCTTAGGAAGCATCAGTACGAACAAAGCTAGTGGAGGTGACAGAATGCCAGTTGAGCTATTTCAAATCTTAAAACAAGATCATGGCATCTGGTCCCATCACTTCACGGCAAATAGATGGAGAAACAGTGGAAACAGTGGCAAACTTTATTTTGGGGGGCTTCAAAATCACTGCAGATGGTGACTGCAGGCATGAAATTAAAAGATGCTTACTCCTTGGAAGAAAAGCTACGACCATCCTAGACAGCATATTAAAAAGCAGAGACATTACTTTGCCAACAAATGTCCATCTAGTCAAGGCTATGGTTTTCCCAGTAGTCTTGTATGGATGTGAGAGTTGGACTATAAAGAAAGGTGAGCACCGAAGAATTGGTACTTTTGAATTGTGGTGTTGGCAAAGACTCCTGAGAGTTCCTTGGATTGCAAGGAGATCCAACCATTCCATCCAAAAGGAAATTAGTCCTGAGTGTTCATTGGAAGGACTGATGTTGAAACTGAAACTCCAATACTTTGGCCACCTGATGCGAAGAGCTGACTCATTTGAAAAGACCCTGATGCTGGGAAAGATTGAAGGTGGGTAGAGAAGGGGATGACAGAGGCTGAGATGGTTAGATGGCATAAGTGGCTCAATGGACAAGAGTTTGGTAAACTTCGGGAGCTGGTGATGGACAAGGAGGCCTGGAGTGCTGCAGTCCTTGGGGTCGCAGAGAGTCAGACATGACTGAGCAACTGAACTGAACTGAACCTACTGGGATGTTATCAGAGCCCAACTAACCCTAGGGAAGGGAAATACATAATTCTAGCAACCTCTATCCATCCTGTCCTTTTTAAACAGGGAAGAAAACTGAGGAGTACTCATGAAGTTCATAACCCAAGGCACAGACTCAAGAAGAGACTGAGAGCCAATCATTGGCTTATACAATGATTCCCCTTCCCACCCCTGTCACCTCATCACTAAAGACCTATCTAGTTCATTTATCTAGTATTATATATCATGCTTGGCTTTCAACAAAAAAATTATAAGATACACTAAAAGGCAATATATACATATATATATATATAGTTTTGGGGGATAGAGTAAGCATTAGAACTAGACTCAGATATGGCAAGAGTATTAGAAGTGACAGACTGTGAATTAAAACAACTATGATTAATATGGTAAGGGCTCTAATGGATAAAGTAGACAGCACACAAGTACATATAGCTAATGTAAGCAGAGAGCTGGAAATTCTAAGAAAATGAAAAGGGAAATGCTAGAGATCAAAAACTCTGTAGGAAAAATGAAGAATGTCTTTAATAGCCCCACTAGTAGTTTGGACATGGCTGAGGAAAGGATCTCTAAGTCTGAGGATATGTGGATGGAAACTTTCAAAACTAAAAAGCAAAGAGAAAAAAAGACCGAAAAAATAAAACAGAACATCCAATAACTGTGAGACAACTACAAAAAGAGTTATATATGCAAAGTGGGAATATCAAAAGGAGACTAATAAGAGAGAGAAACAGAAGAAATATTTGAAGTAATAATAAATGACAATTTCCCTAAGTTAATGTCAGCTACCAATCCCTAAATTGAAGCAGTTCAGAGAACACTAAGAAAGATAATGCAAACAATTTTAAAAACACACATAAGACTCTATATTCAAACTGAAAATTAAGAAAAGAAAATAAATTAAGAATCTTAAAAAATAGCCAGAAGGAAAAAAATGTAGTCTTTAATTATGGAGAAACAAAGATGAGAACTACATCAAACTTCTCAGAAAATATGCAAGCAAAAAGAGAGTAAAGTGAAATATTTAAAGTGTTAAGAGGGGTAAAAATCCACCAACCAAGAATTCTATATCGTGCTGAATTATCCTCCAAAAGTGAAGAAGAAAAAATGTTCTCTTAGACAAAGTAAAATTGAAGGAATTTGTTACCATTATAGTTTGAACTGGACATGGAACAACAGACTGGTTCCAAATAGGAAAGGAGTACATCAAGGCTGTATATTGTCACCCTGCTTATTTAACTTATATGCAGAGTACATCATGAAAAACGCTGGATTGGAAGAAACACAAGCTGGAATCAAGATTGCCAGGAGAAATATCAATCACCTCAGATATGCAGATGACACCACCCTTATGGCAGAAAGTGAAGAGGAACTCAAAAGCCTCTTGATGAAAGTGAAAGAGGAGAGTGAAAAGGTTGGCTTAAAGCTCAACATTCAGAAAACGAAGATCATGGCATCTGGTCCCATCACTTCATGGGAAATAGATGGGGAAACAGTGGAAACAGTGGCTGACTTTATTTTTGGGGGCTCCAAAATCACTGCAGATGGTGACTGCAGCAATGAAATTAAAAGACACTTCCTCCTTGGACAAAAAGTTATGACCAACCTAGATAGCATATTCAAAAGCAGAGACATTACTTTGCCAACAAAGGTCCATCTAGTCAAGGCTATGGTTTTTCCTGTGGTCATGAATGGATGTGAGAGTTGGACTGTGAAGAAGGCTGAGCGCAGAAGAATTGATGCTTTTGAACTGTGGTGTTGGAGAAGACTCTTGAGAGTCCCTTGGACTGCAAGGAGATCCAACTGGTCCATTCTGAAGGAGATCAGCCTTGGGATTTCTTTGGAAGGAATGATGCTAAAGCTGAAACTCCAGTACTCTGGCCACCTCATGCGAAGAGTTGACTCATTGGAAAAGACTCGATGTTGGGAGGGATTGGGGGTAGGAGAAGAAAGGGACGACAGAGGATGAGATGGCTGGATGGCATCACTGATTCGATGGACATGAGTCTGAGTGAACTCTGGGAGTTGGTGATGGATAGGGAGGCCTGGCGTGCTGTGATTCATCGGGTCACAAGGAGTCGGACACGACTGAGCAACTGAACTGAACTGAACTGAACTGAAACCTACCTTGTAAGAAATTATATAAACTCTTTCGAAACAAGGAGAATAATATAGGTCTGAAACTTAGATCTATCTAATTTTTTTAAGGGGTAATCCGTAGAGAATAAATAAGTAGATATTAAAAAAAAACCTTTTTAAAAAAATTAATTGATCTAACAGATAAGAGTTTGTTCAAACTAATAATAGCAACAATGTATTTGGTGATTAGAGCTTATGTATAAGTGAAATTAATAACAAAAATGTTAGGAATATTTCATTACTATAAGATACTCAATGGAGTGTAGTATTATTTGAAAGTAGACTCAGATTAGTTATAAATGTAAACTCTAGGGCAATGACTAAATTTTTTTTAAAGTAGTATAACTATTATATTAAGAAAGGAGAGAAAAACAGAATTTCATAAAATGCTCAATTAAAGCTACAAGAGACATAAAAAGAGTGGAAGACTGAAAACAGGAACAGAGAAGAAAAGTGAACTCACTCAGTCATGTCTGACTCTTTGCAACCCCATGGACTGTAGCCTGCCATGCTCCTCCGTCCGTGGGATTCTCCAGGCAAGAACAGTGGAGTGGGTTGCCACTTCCTTCTCCAGGAGATCTTCCCAACCCAGGGATCGAACCCGGGTCTCCCACATTGCAGGCAGACGCTTTACCATCTGAGCCACCAGGGAAGCTCAAAAGGCAATAAATAAAAACCAGTAACAAATATGATAAATATTAATCTAACTAGTGGCTTTATTCCTAATTTCCAAAATGTAGATGCTTCTCTGGTAGCTCAGATGGTAAAGAATTCGCCTGCAATGCAGGAGACCTGGATTCAACCCTGGGTTAACAAGATCCCCTGGAGGAGAGCATGACAATTTACTCCAGTTCTCTTGTCTGGAGAATCCCCATGGACAGAGGTGCCTGGCAGGCTGCAGTCCATGGGGTCGCAAAGAGTCAGACAAGACTGAGCAGCTAAGAACGGCGCAGCACAGAAGTAATCACGATATCCTACAGTAGGTTAATGGATAAATAAACATCCAGACAGTGAACACTAAAAAAAAAAAAAAAAAAAAAGATCTATCAAGTCATGAAAAGACATGGAGGAACATCAAATGCATATTATTAAGTGAAACAAGCCAATCCAAAAAGGTTATATATAATTCAAACTGTGTGACATTTTGAAAAAGGCAAAATCATGGAGACAGTAAAAAGATCAAGGGTTGTCAAAGGTTAGAGGAAAGGGAGGGCAGTGAAAATACTCTGTATTTTAGGGAATGACACTGCAATGGTATCTGCAAGTCTTTTGCAAATACAGGTTTAATACATAAAATAAATGGGCTAGAGATAGTTGTATGCTAGAGCCTAAGCATGCTAGATATGGCTGTTAAGTATTCAAGAATTTCGTGTGCTGGTTATTAAAACTTGAAATCAGAAAATGTTGGGAGTATTTACACCACATAAATTGGCAAAGACTACAAATCAGGTTTCAAGTTTTGCTTTGCTTTGCTTTGTTTGTTTTACTTCTTCCAGAAATAGTTTACCAGCATGCCACTGGTTAGAGACAAAATCTGAGAGCTATAAAAATACAAGTAATGAGAATGGTTATAGTTTTTTACATGTGCATGCTTAGTCACTCAGTCGTATCTGACTCTTTGTGATCCCATGGACTGTAGCCCACCTGTCCCCTCTGTCCACAAGAATACTGGAGGAGGTTTTCATGCCCTTGTCCAAGGGAACTTCCTGATCCAGAGATCAAGTTTGAGTCTCCTGCATCTCCTGCCTTGCAGGCAGACTCTTTACCACTGAGTCACCAGGAAAGCCCAAGGTGAAGCATTGTGATTATGGCTTAACTCTTAGACCTCTTTTACATGCTCTGTTGCATCCATCAGGCCCCTCTGCCCATGGAATTTTCCAGGCAAGAACACTGGAGTGGGGTGCCATTTCATACTCAAGGGGATCTTCCTGATCTAGGGATCGAACATACGTCTTTTGTATCTCCTGCATTGGCAGGATGATTCTTTATCACTAGTGCCACCTGGGAAGCTCCATATCAGTATAAACTAGGTATCAATTATCTGTAAATTAACTTTAATCCACACCTAGGGGCAATTAGTTTGCATCCGAAGCAATCTAATCATGAATACACACTCTAGTGATGGTTATAATTTGTACAAGCATTTTAGGTATTATTATATAAGTCTGCTTAAGAAATTTATTTATTATATAAATAGCTTAAGAAATGTTCAAAATAACTTCTGTTGGTGGTAGTGGTGGTTAGATGAGGGGACTGAAGACACATGCTATATTCGAACAGGTTATAAAAATCCAGTCAGCTCCAAAGGTAAGCATTGAGCTGCCCTGTAAGACTAGACTTCCACTTTGTCAACTGTTCTCCACTTCCTATCAAAGGAACCAGTTAAAGAGCTGGTGGTTCTCACCCAAAGAATCTTCTGTCTCCATCTTGGTGTGAATCTTCAAAACAAGGTATTTGTTAGTGTTTAAGGATAGAAAGCAGAGGTTTTATCATCTTATAATAACAAGGTTTTTAAACTGTTTTTGTGTCTTCTTGATTATGCTGCTGCTGCTAAGTCGCTTCAGTCATGTCTGACTCTATGCGACCCCATAGACGACAGCCCACCAGGCTCCCCCATTCCTGGGATTCTCCAGGCAAGAACACTGGAGCAGGTTGCCATTCCTTTCTCCAATGCATGAAAGTGAAAAGTAAAAGTGAAGTCGCTCAGTCGTGTCCGACTCTTAGCAACCCCATGGACTGCAGCCCACCAGGCTCCTCAGTCCATGGGATTTTCCAGGCAAGAGTACTGGAGTGGAGTGTCATTGCCTTCTCCACTTCTTGATTATAAGTGGATATATATTTGGCATGGACTAATATCTGCTTTAAAATATATATATATGTGTGTGTGTGCTTTTTTATATACTATGAACTTGGTAGCAATGGTATGGGGACTATATCTTCTTTGAGATAACAGTAGCTACCAATTTTCAACAAAAGAATCTGGCAGTTTTTGAACTGCCATTTTGATGGAGGTCAGTTTGTGACAGAAGTAAATAAGAGTTGACAAAGAAGTCAGGGCTTTAGTCCCTCACTTCTGGGTTTATGTCAAAGTGTTTCTAAAGATATTTGTTTCATGATGCCTTGTATTTATTGACCTTACATATGATCTTAAGAGCAATCTTATAATCACATTATTCCTCTGCTCTAAAACTTTCCATGACATTCTATGAACTAAAAAATTACATCTTTTAATAAGATATTTGGAATCATTCATAATCTGGTTCCAATCTAAAATCCTAACAATAGTTTGCTTTTCCTTCATTCCAGCCAGACTGCTTTAGACAGTCTCTGAATCAACCTATGTGCTTTCCTTTGTAAGCAATGTGCTGTTTTTATGATGCTTTACTTGAAGATGCTCAAAGTGTTATCCCAGGACCAGCAGCATCAGCATCACTTGGAATCCGTTAGAAATGCCAAAATTCAGGTCCCATCCCAGATCTGCTGAATCCTAAGCCCAGAGGGTGGGCCCAGGAATCTGCATTTTAACAAGCAATAGTCTAGGTGATTTAGATGCATATCTTGAGAACCATTGATCCATTCTCTACAAATTCTTTCACTGAACATCTGCTAAGCCCTTTACTGTTAGGCTTTAAGTCCTAGACCAAACCTAGCCTCTCTGTGAAGTCACTATCTTCTGAAAATCTAAAGTACTCATTGTTCATACTACATATTCATCCTCTACTGTCCTTTCAAATATTCTCAGGCATGTATATCTAATTCCCATCTAGACTATAATACAACAGAGGAAATATTTCCACCTCTGTTAACACCTGGCAAGATATTTACTGTTGAGTAAGAAGAGGAAAAAAGAGTTTTATGAGGAGTGCAGATAGGCCTTGATCCCTGTAAGGGAAGTGCACTGTGGTGCACGCCCAGATTCCCCTTACAACACTGAGACACTCCTTCCCCTAGCTTCCTTGGGTCAGCCTCTCTCCAGGAATTTACCACAGCCAAAGAGCACAAACAAGTCCAAGTTCGTAGCCTTCCCCCAGGGAAAGCCCAATGACTGCTCATAAAATGTTAAAAAGGTTAGGCTCCCCACAAGGTTGGACAATTCTACAGTGCTATCCCAGTTCCAGAGCTTTCAGAGGAGAGGCTGGACCCTCTGTTACAACTGCTTCACAGATCAACTTTTCCCATTCCCATTCCTGCTGCCTCTTCCCCTCACAGTTGTTATACCTGAGAGTATTTCCCAGACTCATATAAATCTCAGAGTCTCAGAGTCTGTTTTCCAGGAAACCTGACCTATGACAGAAAGTGAAAGGGCTCCTGGACACTGATTGCTTTCTGCCTACTTGATGATGTAGAGTTTGACTCAAGAATCAAGAAGGCATGTTGGATGTATATAGAACTTTCCTTTAAGGGAAGCCTGTATATTGTTAGTATAAACTCTCTCAAAGTAGTAATCTAATTATGAGTATAAAAGAACAGTGACGCAGAAGGACTCTGGCCTCTCCATTTCTGCAGGAGTAGTATACCTACGTCTGTAGCATCCCTGGCAGCTGATTCCTTCCCTTAGAGATTCTGAGGCCTGAAGGACACTGTATTGAGAAGCAACACATCTGCTCCTGCTCTAAAGTTCTGTACTTTGGATCAGTTCCTGTCACTCTGGCTACCTAAATCTGGAACACGGTCTAATTAAAGGTGGGTGTGTGTGGCAATGTCCCTTGTCATATCCTACACACACTTGCAGCTCTATAGTTCCTACAGGGGACACATGCACTTTCACTAAGACTCTACCCTTCATTTTGCTTCCAGCAGAGGTATGACAGAAACAGGTTGAGTAGAAACTGTAGACAGAACCGGTAAATGCTACTTACTTAGTGTTATTTGAGATGTGTCAAAAAGGTGCACTCTCATCTTTCTGATAGGAACTTTGAAATTCAGCCACCCCACCATTAAACAGTTCCTGCTTAAATAACAGAATGTATACAAACAAGATAGGCACTCAATAGATGTTGGTTGAATTCAAATTTAACTTACTGAATTTCTAACATAAGGTAAGTGTTCCCTCTAAAATCTCCTTCATACACTTATTATAAAAACTTTTCCAGAACTGAGCTGTAAGATTAATTTCAAAATGCAATCAATTGAGTACAGAGCTATTGCAGTGGAATGTGATGCAAACCTGGAACATGAGGGCAGGATGGAGGAGAAAGGATGCTTAGAGATGCAAGAAGTGTGTGCCTAGTTGCTCAGTCATGTCCGACTCTTTGTGACCCCATGGACTGTAGCCCACTAGGCTTCTCTGTCCATGGGATTTTCCAGGCAAGAATACTGGTGTGGGTTGCCACTGCATTCTCCAGGGGAACTTCCTGACCCAGGGATTGAACCTGCATCTCCTGCATTGGCAGGCAGATTCTTTACCATTGAGCTACCTGGGAAGCCCCAAGAGGGATGTACAGTCAACACAAAGAAAAAATTTGTACTCCTCATGATTTTGCTGCTTTATAAGTAAATATCAAATTTTTCATATGAAATCCACATTGGAAGGAAGGACACCATTGTAGGTATATTCTTACTGCTATGGCTACATTGAGAACAATTATTTAGACCATAGGTTCCAGTAAGAATGTTATACAATTATAGCTGATCCTCACCATCCATGGATCTATATTTGAGAATATTCTTACTCTCTAAAATTTAATTGTAACCCCCAAATCAATGCTCCTGCTGCTTCTATGGTCATTTACAGATATGTATGTGTGTGTGTGTGTGTGCAGAAAAGCAAAAAAATTTTTGCTTTCTCCTAGTGCACATACCCCAGTGAGTATGACCAAAACAACAACTCTGTATTCTTGTTTCAGCTCTCCTACTCTTAATGAGTGTCCTATATGCAATCTATTTAGTGTTAATTTTTTGAATTTTTATTAAGATTTCACTGTTTAAAATGGTCCATAAGTGTAGTGTTGACATGCTGTATAGTGTTCCTAAACACAAGAAGGCTGTGATGTGCCTTAAAGAGAAAATATATGCATTCGATATTCTTCATTCAGACATGAGTTATAGTACTATTGGCTGTGAATTCAATGCTAACAAATCAATAATATATATTAAACAAGGTGTCTCTAAACAGAAACACATTAAACAAGATTATATATTAGTAGATTGACAAAATGTTGCGACCAGAGGCTTGCAGGAAATGAATCCTGCATTTCCTCCAGGAACAAAGGTTCAACTTTTATGAATTCAGTGTTCCTGGTGACTTTACAGAAGATGATAACTGCAAATAATGGGAACTGATTGTATTTCATAGATAGCCTCTCCACATCCCTACAGACTTCATAAAAAAAAAAAAAAAAAAAACCCTATCATTTTGAATGTTCCTCAAAGCCTGCAGGTCCTTAGACAATCTACTAGACTTTGAGTCTTACTTTTTCAGGTTTAAGAAGCTGCTTTAACAGACTGTGTCGTCCATCCCATCCTTGTCTGCCAAATTCCTATGTAGAAGCCCTAACCCACAATGTGGTGGTACTTGGAGATGTGGCCTTTGCAGGTAATTAGCTTTAGATGAGGTCTCAATCCCTCATAAGGGGATTAATGCCCTTATAAAAAGAGACACCAGGACATTTGGTTCCTATGTGCATGCACTAAGGACAGGCCGTGTGAGGACATAGGGAAAAGGCAGCCATCTGAAACCTGAGCAGAGAGATCTCACCAGATACCAACCCCACTGGCACCTTGATTTTGGACTTCCTCCAGAACTGTGATAGATAAACTTTTATTGTTTAAGCCACCCAATCTCTGTTATTTTATTAATGGGATTGCAACTAATTAAGGGAAAAACATCTACACAAGAAGCTCTGACTCCATATATGTATTATTCCAGTATTTCACCAAAAATGTGTGCATCCCCCTCTTCCCCTTTTCTTGATCATGGTCTAGTAAGGTCACCGTGTGACAATTCAAGTCCAACTAACTAATAATCATGTCAAGACATAAAGGTAATGACATAGTATGAAATGAAACTCCAGGTCAGGAGGCAAGGAAGCCAAGAGAGAAAAAATAGGAAATGAGTAAGCAAAAAAGAGTATAGGATTGAAGAGTACTGCAGTTTTCCAACTTTGTCTTCTAGGGGAGAGTGCTGACGTGGCTTAAATGTACAGAAAAAACAAACAAGACTGTGGGATAGAACCTGAAAGAGTGGATCCTGCAGGTATGGTGTCCTCTTCACCCCAAAGAACATCTCTTCACATTTCCACTGATCTATTAATAGATTAAAACTTTACCCAACAAGATAGAGGCACAACTTTTTTCAAAAACAATAACTTTTTCTGTTTATAAAATTTACATGCAATCACTGTGAAAATTCAAGCAATACAGAGAAATCACAGAAATTATCGCTACAAATTCCAACCATAAGAGATAATGATTGTTTGCATATTAGTGACCATCCTTCAAGATGATCTCAACAATATGTCCTAGACATCACAGTTATACAGCAACATAAACATTTTAAACATATGCATGATTCAATGACATTTATAAATTACAATCTATTTTGAATTGCCTATGTGGAAACAATTAGATTTTTTTCCATAAACAAGACTACAGTGAATAACTAGTTTATATATCTGGGCACACATGTTGAATTATCTTTTCTGATTAAATTCCCAAAAGAACTATTTCTGAGTCAAAGTGAATATACATTTAAATTTTAGATTAATACTGAGAATCTTAATCCTTTCACAAGCTTGTTAAGTGACATTAAGAAAATTTATCTGGCACAGACACTAAGTTTAAATAAACAGACTGTTCATACCCCTCACTTCTTTGACTTTTCTGGCTAGTTTGAAATCTCTGATGCTGATTGTGGCATGAAGTAGACCATCATTTACACTTCAGTTCAGTTCAGTTCAGTCGCTCAGTCATGTCCGACTCTTTGCGACCCCATGAATCGCAGCACGCCAGGCCTCCATGACTTGATGGGCATGAGTCTGAGTGAACTCTGGGAGTTGGTGATGGAAAGAGAGGCCTAGGATTCATGGGGTCGCAAAGAGTCGGACACGCCTGAGCGACTGAACTGAACTGAAGTGTTTAAGTGTATGAATCTTTCCTCTGATCTCTAAATGTATCCAGCAGTTTCTGGTATGTAGTGTTTTCATACTTTTTTATTCTAGTTTTATTTCACCGTGATAATAAAGTGTTGTTTGTAATATTTCCATTATATAGAACCTACTGTAGCTTTCTTTGTGACCTAATATCTGATGGATTTTTGTAACTGTTCTATGTGCAGTGAGAAGGAAGGCATGCATACTCACTATTATTAGGTCCTAAAGTTCCTTATAGATCAATGAGATCCATTTTATTGATTATGGTGTTTACTTTTTCTGTATCCTTATATTTCTGCCACTTGATCTATTCTGCACTGGGAATGACCTGTTGAAGTTTCCTACTAGCAATCTGTTTCTATCGGTATCATCTTGCATATATATTTTCTCCTTTTAAAAGATTTTTAAAGATTTATAAATGTTATACTTAACATTATGAAATTGGATTTTTGCATTATAAGTTATCTGTTTTGTCACATTTAATTATTTTTGGCCTGAATTCTACTTTATTTGATATCAAGAATCAAAAGCCCCACTTATTTGTTATTTCCGTTTAATCCTTATATTTCTGCCACTTGATCTATTCTGCACTGGGAATGACCTGTTGAAGTTTCCTACTAGCAATCTGTTTCTATCGGTATCATCTTGCATATATATTTTCTCCTTTTAAAAGATTTTTAAAGATTTATAAATGTTATACTTAACATTATGAAATTGGATTTTTGCATTATAAGTTATCTGTTTTGTCACATTTAATTATTTTTGGCCTGAATTCTACTTTATTTGATATCAAGAATCAAAAGCCCCACTTATTTGTTATTTCCGTTTGCCCATGTCTTTATTTTTAGCCTGTATGACTCAACTTGGATGTATCTCCACACACCATACATTTGAGTCTTGCTTTTAAGCCATATTGCAAATATTTTTCAGGTTTCCCTGATGGCTCCATGCCAATGCAGAAGACATCAGTTCGATCCCTAGTCCTGGATGATCCCACATGCCACGGAGCAACTAAGCATGTGTGCCACCACTATTGAGCCTGTGCTCTAGAGCCTGGGTGCTGCAATTACTGAGCTCACGTGCTGCAATTACTGAAGTGTGTGCACCCTAGAGGCCATGCTC
The DNA here is from genome assembly GCA_006408695.1 of Aepyceros melampus. NCBI lineage: Eukaryota > Metazoa > Chordata > Mammalia > Artiodactyla > Bovidae > Aepyceros > Aepyceros melampus. The sequence continues at coordinate 543,341 of SJXQ01007723.1, forward strand.
CATGATGAGAGAAGCCATCGCAATAAGAAGAGTAGCCCTCTCTGCAACTAGGGAAAGCCCATGTAGCAACAAAGACTCAGCACAACCAAAAATAAATAACTAAAATCATTTCTTTTAAAAAAAATTTTTCTTTTAGTAAGTGACTTAAGCCCATTCACACCTTTTTTAAAGCAAATGTACTGTCTAAGCCTATTCACACATTAATGAAGTGAAAGTGAAAGTCACTCAGTCATGTCCAACTCTTTGCAACCCCATGGACTATACGGTCCATGGAATTCTCCAGGCCAGGATACTGGAGTGGGTAGCCTTTCCCTTCTCTAAGGGATCTTCCCAACTCAGAGATTGAACCCAGTTCTCGAACCCAGGTCTCCTGTATTGCAGGCGGATTCTTTATCAGCTGAGCCACCAGGGAAGCCCTCACACATTGATAGGACATATTTTTTATCTCAACTCTGATGTACTAGTTTATACTGTAATCACCATGTGTACCATGTATATTTACTGTTTTTCTTTTTGTCAATTAGTTTTCATTGGTGTATAGTTTCTTTATGTTGTTAGTTTCTACTGTGCAGCAAAATGAATCCGCCATCAGTTCAGTTCAGTCGCTCAGTCATGTCCGACTCTTTGCGACCCCATGAATCACAGCATGCCAGGCCTCCCTGTCCATCATCAACTCCTGGAGTTCACTCAGACTCAACGTCCATGGAGTCCGTGATGCCATCCAGCCATCTCATCCTCGGTCGTCCCCTTCTCCTCCTGCCCCCAATCCCTCCCAGCATGCATATACATATAACCTGTCCCTTTTGGACTTCCTTCCCACTCAGGTCATCACAGTGCATTAAGTGGAGTTCCCTGTGCTGTACAGCATGTTCTAATTAGTTATCTATTTTGTGTATAGTATCAATCATGTATACATGTCAATTCCAATCTCCAAGTTCCTCCAATCCTTCCCCTTTCCCCTTTGGTATCTATACATTTGTTCTCCACATCTGTATCTCTATTTCTGCTTTGCAAATAGGATTATCTATACCATTTTTCTGGCCTTCCCCCATGGCTCAGAGGTAAAGAATCTGCCTGCAATGCAAGAGCCACAGGAGCTATGGGTTCAACCCCTGCATCCAGAAGATCCCCTGGAGGAGGCATGGCAACCCCCTCTAGTATTCTTGCCTGGAGAATCCCATGGCCAGAGGAGCCGAGCAGGCTATGGTCTACAGGTTCACAAAGAGTCAGAAACAACTGAAGCAACTTAGCACAGCACAGCACATACCATTTTTCTAGGCCTCACATATATACATTAAAATATGATATTCATTTTTCTCTTTCTGGCTTACATCACTCTGTATGACACTCTCTAGGTATATCCATGTAACTGGGTTTTTTTCTTCATTCTGTGTTTTCTTTGCTATTGTAATTTATAAATTCTCTTAGTGTTCAGGAAGAAACTTGTGATTTTTTTTTTCTAGTGCTTAATTTTGTACTTATAACTTCTTTAAGACAATTGAGTATCTCCATTTTTACCAAATAATATTAAATGTTTTAAAAGTGATTATAACCAAAACACTGAAATTTTCATTTCAATAAATATACTTTTATTTCTAGAAGTTTCCCTTCTTCTCTTTAAATCTATATGATCTTAAAAGTGAGATCCTTCTCTTATAATTTCTCTCACTTATTTTCTCTATAATTATTTTTAAAATACTTAGTTTAAGGTCCTTAACCAACAATTCTACCCTTCGATGTTCATTTTCCCTTTTTCCTGTGTTGGCTGACTCTTATTCATGGACAATTGCTGCCTTGTGTGTTTATAAATGTTTCTGTGGGGCAAGTAGTAGAGCTGGAACTCTCTGATTCCAAGTCCAGTGTCCTCTTCAATACACCACATCTCACACAGTCCACATGCAGATGGCCTCTGCCTTCTAAGGGAGGATATTTTACAAACATAAAAGCAAGTCTAATAAGAATGACTCTCTTAAGGAAGTAACAGAACAAAATATCTTAAATCAAATCTGTCCAAAAAATCTAGGGCCTGAGTCTGACACACCCATCCATCTATTGTCCTGGTTGTTCACATGTGCTATCTCCTCTGAGCATTTTGATTCCTCCACTTTTGTACTTCTATAAGTACTTCCCACATACTGTGTCCTATAAACACATAGAGTCTTGATTCATTCATTCAAAGGTTTTCCATTTGTGTGCATGCATGCAAAGTTGCATCAGTTGTGCCTGACTCTTTGCAACCCTGTGGGTTGTAGCCCTCCAGACTCCTCCATCCATGGGATTCTCCAGCAAGAATACTGGAGTGGGTAGCCGTTCCCTTCTCCAGGGGACCTTCCTCACCCAGGATCGAACCTGCATCTCTTAGGTCTCCTGCATTAGCAGTTGGGCTCTTGACCACTAGCGCCACCTAGGAAGACCAGTTTTCCATTTAGCAAATTTTACTGAGCATCCACTCTGATGTGTCAGGACTTCTTCCAAGCATTGGGATTAATCAGTGATTAGGACAGAGTGAATACTTCTAAATACCCCAGATCAAAGATTCTCAGTCTTCTGTAACTTGTAACTTTTCTTCTAGCTTTGTTTTCTTTCCATGACACCTAGCTTCCAATTCCTCCTCCTCTGACACATCTACCACAAAGAAACATCTGAAATGGCATGCATCTTTTTTAAACAAATAAATAAACTGAAAGTAAACTAGTTCTGAGAATGTCAAGACACCTCCCCCCGAAGTAACTGAAGACACTTTGGGGCATGTCAGGACCAGTGCTGGGGAAGCACTGTTATTGATGTTCAAAGAATCTGTGCTACACACAGCCATGGATAAAGAAAGCACAGGAGAGGCCAGCAGAGCTAACACTTCTGAGCAAGCCCAAACTAGCCTGTGAAAAAGGAAAGGGATACCTGGTTGGAGAATTTCTTTTGAGGAATGAGGTCATCGTGCAGTTTAGAGCCTTTCTACAAGACACAAGAGCCCTTGGCAGCAGGAAGGAGTACCTTTGACAGTATTTCTGCAGGAACTTTCTTTTCTCCTCCATGGAAGCCTTGCCTCTCAAGTCTCCCTTGTCCTGATGTCCTCATAAATAGCACTGCCCCATTGCTCTGAGATCCTAAAACTTGATGCTTTTCACTATTTTGTGCTCCCTTGGGTTATATCCACATTTCATGTCCTCATCCTGAGCATTTAAAGAAGAATTAACACCAATCTTTCACAAACTCTTCCAAAACATAGAATAGAAGGGAACACTTTCTAATTCATTCTATTAGGCCACTATTACCCTGACGCCAAAACCAGATAAAGATATCACAAGAAAATTTATGAATATCCCTTAAGAATAGAGATACAGAAATCTTCAGCAAAATGCTAACAAACCAAATCCAGTAAATGTATAAAAAGGATTATACATCATGACCAAGTGGGAATTATTCCAAGAATGCAAAGTTGGTTTAGCATCTGAAATTTGATGTAACATATCATTTTAATAGAATAAAGAACAAAAACCTCATGAGCATCTCAATAGATAAAGAAAAAGCATTTGACAAAATGCAACAGCCTTTTTTGATAAAAAACACTTGACAAACTAGGAATAGGAAGGAATTTCCCCAATCTAATAAAAGCCTCTCTCTCTCTCCCTCTCTCTCTCTCTCTCTCTCTCTCACACACACACACACACACACAAAGCTACACCATATCTGACAGTGCAATATAAGATGCTCACTCCCTAAGATCAGAAACAAGACAAGAATGTTTATTCTTGCCACTCCGTTCAACATTGCTCTCAGGAATACATGATCAATACACAGAAATCAATTGTATTTCTATACATTAACAATGAACTATTTGAAAGCTAAATTAACATTTAAAGTGGCATCAAAAAGAATAAAATACTGAGAAATCAATTTAACCAAAGAAGTACAAGACTTGGACATGTAAACTACAAAACATCAGTGAAAGAAAGAGACCTGAGTAAATGGAAAGATATGAACTTCACGGATTGGAAGACTTAAGATTTGGAAGATCACAATGCTCTTCAAATTGATATAAAAATTTAATGCAATCACTAACATAATTTAAAATGCTTTTTTTGCAGAAAATCTGATATGAAAATTCACATGGAAACACAAAGGACAGTCAAAACCATCTTGAAAAAGAAGAACAAAATTGGAAGATTCACAACTTACTACAGAATTGGAAGATTTCAAAACTTACTAAGAATTACAATAATCAAGGCAGTGTGTCACTGGTATAAAGATCATATACAGATCAGTGGAATAAAATTGGGTGTCCAGAAATAAACTCTTATATTTATGGGCAATTGATTTTTGACAAGGGTGCCAAGACAAGTCAATGTGGGAAAGAATAATCTTTTCAATGAATAGTGCTACAAAACCTGGGTCTCCATATCCTAAGAATGAATTTGTATCCCTGTTACACGCCAACACATGGTCATCACACGATAAACAAAAATTAAGTTGAAATGGACCAAATACTATATATAAGAATTAAAACTATAAAACTCTTGAATGAAAATATAGGAGTAAAGCTTGGACTTGGTTTAGGCAATGGTTTTCTTGGTATGACACCTAAAGCACAAGCAACAAAAAAACAATAGATAAGTTGCTTTCATCAAATTTTAAAACTTTCATGCTTCAGGGGACATCAAGAAAATGAAAATACAACTCACAGAAAGGGAGAAAATACCTGAAAATAATATATCTGTGAAGGGACTTATATAGAGAATATATAAAGAACTTGTACAATTCAACAAAAAAAGTGACCCAGTTTAAAAATGGACAAAGCATTTGAATAGACATTTCTCCAAAGAAGATATACAAATGGCCATAAACACATGAAAAAATGTTCACTATCTTTAGTTGTTTGGGAAATGGACATCAAAACCACACACTAGATTGGTTACACTCAAAAAGATGGACAATAACAAGTGTTGATGCAGATGTGGGCAATTTGGAACCTGCATATGTTTCTGATGGGGAAAACTATTTGGCAGTTTCTATAAAAGTCAAACAGAGAGTTACCATATGACCCAGAAATTCCATCTTTAGGTATTATGCTCAGGAGAATTGAAAACATATGTCCACACAGAAACTTGTAATGAATGTTCATCGTAACATTACTTATAAGAGTTAAAAAGTAGAACTAACACAAATGTCCATCAGCTGGTGAAAGGAGAAGCAAACTATGGTGTACGCATACAATGGAGCATTATATGGCCTCAAATTACATAAATTAACTGATATGCATTAATGCATCAGTTGATCAATCTTGAAAACATTATGCGAAGTAAAAAATGCCAGATACAAAAGGCTATATATTGTATAAGTTCCTCATATGAAATATCCAAATAGGCAAATCCATAAAGACTGTAGATTAATGGTTGCTGAGGGTTGGGGCAGAGGAAATGGGTAGTGATTGTGAATGGGTTTCTTTTAGAGATGACATAAATGTGCCAGAATTAGTGGTGATCAATGTACAACTTGTGATTATATTAAAAGTCACTGAATTGTACAATTCAAAAGGTGAAGTTTGTGGTATATGAATTTTCTTTTAATAAACTATAAGCAAACATCTTTAATTAAACTTAAATAAAATTAAAAATTCATTTCTTCAGTTGCATTAATCACACTTCAAGTGCTCAATGGCCATATTATGACTAGTAGCTACCACATTGGATACACAGATATAGAACATTTTTTATTTTATTGGACAGTGTTGATCTAAGCTTCACTACAAGATCCCAGAGGTTTCAGAAATATATCAAGCACATGCAGTGTAAGGACCTTGATTGAATTCTTATTTGGGCAAACAGTAAAATAAAGCTGAGAAAATGGAGAAATTCTGAATATTGATTGGGTATTTGATTACATTAAAGAATTACTGCTAAATTTTTTAGGTATGACAACAAAATCATGGTTACATTTTCTGAAAGTTCTTATTTTTTAGAGATTAATACCAAAAATCTACCTGCAATGCAGGAGACTCAGGTTCAGTTCCTAGGTTAGGAAGATCCCCTGGAGAATGGAAATGACAACCCACTCCAGTATTCTTGCCTGGAAAATCTCAACCTGTGGGATCACAAAAGAGTCAGACATGACTGGCGACTAAACAGCAATAACAACTAAAGTATTTAAGGATGAAATAATACAGTGTCTTGGATTTGCTTCAAAACAACCCATGGATCAGGAGATCAGCAAAAATAAATATAACAAAATTGGCCATGAGTTAATAATCGTTGAATTTGATGATGGATATCAGGGAGCTCTTATGCTCTTCTTTCTATCTTGAAAATATTTGAAATTTTTCATAATAAACAGTCACCAGGCAGCCACTACTTATTCATACCTAATTAGCTATTTACTGCATGAAAACATAGTGTTGGCTGATTTATTTAATTATAAGGCACAAAAAACAATCATATCTGGAGCTTGGGTTCAGCTCACAACCCCCACTCTAAAAAAGGTCCAATTTAGAATAATCAATAGAATTAATAGATTCTGAGGTCATCCATCATGAAAGTGATTTATTTTGAAAACATAATTAATATTGTAACCTCATTTTTTAAAATTATGACCTATTTCAAAAAAGCACAAAGAATAACAAAACAATCACTCATGCATCTGCTATGCAGCCTTAACAAACCTTAATATTTAGTTCTATTTGCTTCACAAAGAAATAAAATGTTATAGATATCATTAATATCCTCTTTCTGCCTCTCTTCAATCTCATTCCCTCTGCCTCTCCAAAAAACACATCCTGAAGGTTGTGTCCATCTTCTCAACCAAATTTATAAAATTTCATTACAGCTATAAGTATTCATAAACAATAAATGTGTTGCTTTTCTGTTTCCAGATGTTAAATAAGTAGCTTCATTTTTTAAAAAAGTCAATTGCACTTCTATCTACCAACAACAAAAAGCTAGAAAGCTAACTTCTAAAGAGACCATTTAGAATAAATCAAAAAGCAATATCTATCTAGGAATAAATCTAACAAAAGATAAGCAAGACATTTAGGGAGAAAATGATAAACTACATTGAAAGACATTTTAAAAATACCTAAATAAATGGAGATATATATTACATTCAGAGGCTGGAAAATTCAATATCTGAAGATGCCAATTCTCCTTAACAACCCCAAAAGAGACATAGAATAGAGGGGAGGAAATCAAGTTTCAATGTACAGACTGATCTTTTTACATCAATTTCAAAAACACACAAAAGCAATTTATTACTTAGGTATACAAACATATATGCAAGCTAAACGAAAAGTAAGAATATGATAAGAGGAAATACATGGTAAGAGTTACAACTGAGGAAGAAGGGAACAGGAATTCAAAGGTAATGACAATGTTCTGTTTCTTAAACAGAGTGATATCAACATGAGTGTTCACTGCATGAAAGTTCTTTTTATCTTATGCATGCTTCATAAATATTCTTTTGTGTTCAATCAGTATTTAATAAAAAACCAATTTTTAAAAAATATTGACATAAATCTATAACACCTCCATGGAAATATTTCAACAACATATATGGTTAAATGATAATGCTGAAAACTTTTATACACTTATACACAACATTAGCTAATGTGTACCAAAATGTTAATAGCAGTTGTGTCATATATCACGTAGAATATACACAAATTGTTAATAGAGGAACTAAGCACCAAAATGTTCATAGTGCTTATGTATAATATTAAATAAAATATGCACCCAGGTTTAATCATGGTTATGTATAATATTAAATAACTGCTGCTAAGTCACTTCAGTCGTGTCTGACTCTGTGAGACCCCATAGATGGCAGCCCACCAGGCTCCCCCGTCCCTGGGATTCTCCAGGCAAGAACACTGGAGTGGGTTGCCATTCCCTTCTCCAGTGTATGAAAGTGAAAAGTGAAAGTGAAGTCGCTCAGTCGTGTGCGACTCTTCGCGACCCCATGGACTGCAGCCTACCAGGCTCCTCCGTCCATGGGATTTTCCAGGCAAGAGTACTGGAGTAATATTAAATAAAATGTGCACCAAATTGTTAATACTAGTTATGTCCTAGGGAAAGTTTGACTGTCTTTAATTTTCTCTATTGTATAGAGGATGGACTTTTTGTGATTTACCATCAGGAAAAAAACAAACAAAAAGAAAAAAATGTAATAACAAAGAATCACAAACTTGCAGGAAATATTCAAGTTACATTACATAAAGAAAAGACCAGGTGAATTACAAGAGAAAAAGCTTGACAGCAAAGCCAAAATGGGGGGGGGGGGGCCTTAAAGTAATCCAGGATTGAGATAAAATGGATGGCCAAGGAACTGAAAAGACAGGGTTAGATTCAAAACTCTTCATGGAAGGGCTCTAGGGGCAATGAGACAAGTAGTAGTAGTAGAAAGTGCCTAAATCTAAGGCGTAAGGTACAAAGAGGGAAGATATGCTTTTGTGTGCTTAGTCGCTCAGTCGTGTCTGACTCTTTGTGACCCCATGAACTGTAGCCCACCAGGCACCTCTGTCCATGGCGATTTTCCAGGTAAGAATACTAGAGTGGGTTACCATGCCCTTCTCCAGGGTATCTTCCCCACCCAGGGATCGAACCCATGTCTCCCACATTGCAGGTGGATTCTTTACCACTGAGCCACGAGGGAAGCCCCATATGCTTTTAGGGGGAGGTAGAAATTATATGTCTGAGATATAAGAGCAACTTACTTCATTCTCCATAAATGAGAATATAGAGCAACTTGTCCAAGTTACTCAGCTGACAAGTGATAGAAGTAGAATTCAAATCCCTGCTGTCCACATCCAATGCCTTTGTGCTTAACTGCTACACACCTGTACCTCTTACTATTTGTTAAGCAATGTCCAGTTCCACTTCTTTGATATTCATGGTCAGGGGAGTTTAAAAGATATGTTAGTACCAAGGACAGAATACAGAGTGCAATCCTTTGTGTGTGTGCATCCTAAGTTGCTTCAGTCGTGTCTGACTCTTTGTGACCCCATAGACTGTAGCCCGCCAGGCTCCTGTGTCCATGGGATTTTCCAGGTAAGAATACTTGATTGGGTGGCCAAGAAATAGCTGTTGAAACTGAAAATGAGTTCTCTGATAGTTTACAAATGATGCAAAGCATAGATCTGAAGAATAAATCTTATAGAAAACAGACCCTTTTACTGCTGCTATTATCTTAACAAAGTCAAGTGACTTGATAGAAGGTACAAGATTTAAAGAAAGACTTGAGTTCAAATTCCAGCTCTGTCACTAGCTAGGTATTCTCAGGGAAAACTGCATATTCTTATCTGTAAAATAGATGGTCATGATAATTACATGAAAATTATGTGAAGTACTTAGTATTATAGCAGTCAGATAGTGGGTGTTCAATAAAATGCCACTTTGTTTTAAATCTTGTGTTAGAAATGGGAAGATCAGAGGCTGAGAAAGTAGTACTTAGTCACATAAACATATTTGTTGACACTCGAAAGAAATGCCCTCTTTCCTGATATTGTTGAAATTACAAAGAAATGTCCTCTTTCCTGAGATTTTTATAAAAGTTCTCCATTTCTTATGGCAAATTAATCTCTCCCTTGCCACCCAGTTACCAAATTATGCATCACTTTACTCATTCATGCATGCTAAGTCACTTCAGTCATGTCCCACTCTTCATGACTCTATGGATGGTAGCCCTCCAGGCTGCTCTGTCCATGGAATTCTCCAGGCAAGAATGTTGGAGTGGGTTGCCATGCCCTCCTCCAGGGGATCTTCCCAACCCAGGGATCAAACCCGTGTCTCTTAGGTCTCCTGCACTGGCAGGCAGGTTCTTTACCACAAGCACCACCTGTGTAAACATTACTTTGATTTATTTCCCTTCTATGTAGAGTTGCCTTTTCCTTCTTTTTTTTCTTCTCTAAGTGAGAGAATCATAGGAGTGATAAAGCAAGGAAATAGAACAGATCTTAGAACCATATCACAAATAAACACTGTAAAATAAATGTGTTAAAGCAATTTTTAAAGTAAACAGATACAAATTTGAGGACAGTATATTACAGAAAAGAGATAAGGAATAATTGAAATATGAATTCTAGAAATGACAAATGTTATCACTAAAATTAAAAACCTCAATGGGCAATTGAAGGAATTAGATATATTTGAAGAGGGACTGGTGACTTGAAAGACATTTCTCAGGAAATTTCCCAGAATGCAACACAAAGACATTAACAGCTGGGAAATAAAATGAGAGATAAGGAAAGAGGCATGTAGAAAAGCATGAAAGGGTCCAACATATATTTTAAATATATATATATTTATTTATTTGGTTCGGGAACCCGAGCGGCCCAGACTGGGCAGGTGATTAAGATGCCACCTGGGACAGTACACCAGCCAAGCACCTGGTCGCCTGAGATGCTTGGACCTGGGAAGGGCACAAAATGCACACCCAGCTGAGTCTGTGTCCTTGCAAAGTACCCGAAAACCTGAACCTGAGCAACTCAGACCTGGGAAGTGCACGAAATGCAGGGCCTGCTTTGGGCAGTACCCCTGCAGAGGAACCTGGAGCCTGAGCAGCGTAGACCAGGAAAGCACAAAATGCTGTGAGCTGGGGCAAACCCAGTGTGGTCCATATACTGCGAGCACTCTTCACACACACCAGTGATAATTGTTTGCAGTGTTCCTCCCTCCCCAGAACACAACTGAACAAGTGAGCCTAAATAAGTGACCACCTTTGTCCCTTTGTGTCAGGGCAGAAATTAGACACTGAAGAGACTTGCAAACAGAGGAAGCCAAAATAAAAAAAGAAGAGGGAACTGCTCTGGAAGTGACAAGTGCAACAGATTAAAACCCTGTAGTTAACATTGACAGAGCATTGGAAGGGGTCTATAGACCTTGAAAAGTACAAGCTGGAACAAGGAACTATCTGAAACTGAACTGACCCCACACTGCCCTCAACAGCTCCAGACAAATTCCTAGATATATTTTTATTTTTTTAATTTTTATTTTTTATTTTTAAGTTCTTTAGTACTCCTTTAATTTTCATTTTTATAACCTACTATTAACTTGCAAAATAGACCCTATTTTAAACTGAAATTTCATATATATGTTTTGTATAATTTTTATGATTGCTTCTGTTTTGTATTTCTAATATTGTATTTTTGAGAGTCTACCCTCTACTCTAGATTTTGCATGTTTGTTATCAATTTTGTACCTTTAAGAATCTAATCTTCAGTACCCATATTTACTTAGGGGTGTTGTTGCTGGCTTGATTGCTCTCTTCCCTTTTGACTCTTCCTTTTCTCCCCCAGGTCACCTCTATCTCCTCAATACACCTTCTCTTCTCTACTTAACTCTGTGAATCTCTCTGGGTATTCAGGGCTGTGGAGACACTTAGGAACTGATTACTGGCTAGATTGGTCTCTCCCCTTTTGACTCCTCCTCTTCTCCTCCTGGTCACCTCTATCTTCCTCCTTCTTCTTCTTTTCCCCATGTAACTCTGTGAACCTCTCTGGGTGTCCCTCACTGTGGAGAATCTTTTAACCATTAACCTAAGTATTTTATCATCTGTGCTGTATGGATGGAGAAGTCTTGAGGATACTATAAGAATACAATTGAAAGCCAGAGGCAGGAGGCTTAAATCCAAAACTTGAGAACACCAGAAAACTCCTGATTCCAGGGAATATTAATCAATAAGACCTCATCCAAAAGCACCCATACCTACTCTGAAATCAAGCTCCACCCATGAGCCAACAAGTTTCAGAACAAGACATACCATGCTAATTCTCCAGCAACACAGGAAAACAGCCATGAGCATTAAAATACAGGCTACCCAAAGTCATGCCAAACCCATAGACACTCCAAAACGCACTACTGGACACTTCATTGCACTCCAGAGAGAAGAGATCCAGCTCCACCCACAAGAACACAGATGCAACCTTCCCTAACCAGGAAACCTTACAAGCCACTCGTCAGGGAGTGCTCCCACCCACAGGGAGCAACCTCCCCAATAAAGAGGAACAATAAACTTCCAGCCTACAGAAAGGCGACCCCAAACACAACAATCAAAACAAAATGAAAAGGCGGAGAAATAATCAGCAGGTAAAGGAAACATGATAAACCAAACCAAACAAAAGAGGAGGAGATAGGGAGTCTACCTGAAAAAGAATTCAGAATAATGATAGTAAAGATGATCCAAAATCTTAAAAACAAAATGGAGTTACAGATAAATAGACTAGAGACAGGGATTGAGAAGATGCAAGAAATGTTTAACAAGGACCTAGAAGAAATAAAGACGAGTCCATAAAAAATGAATAATGCAATAACTGAGATCAAAAGCACTCTGGAGGGAACCAACAGCAGAATAACCGAGGCAGAAGATACAATAAGTGAGGTGGAAGATAGAATGGTGGAAATAATGAAGAAAAGAGGAAAACAGAAAAAATAATTAAAAGAAATGAGGACAACCTCAGAGACCTCTGGGACAATGTTAAATGCCCCAACATTCAAATTATAGCAGTCCCAAAAGAAGAAAACAAAAAGAAAGGCCATGAGAAAATACTTGAGATAATAGTTCAAAACTTTCCTAAAATAGGGAAAGAAATAGCCACCCAAGTCCAAGAACAGGATAAATCCATGGTAAAACACCCCAAGACACATATTAATCAAATCAATGAAGATCAAATACAAGGAGAAAATATTAAAAGCAGCAAGGGAAAAACAACAAATTACTCACAAGGGGATCCCCATAAGGATAACAGCTGATCTTTCAATAGAAACTCTTCAGGCCAGAAGGGAATGGCAGGACATACTTAAAGTGATGAAAGAGGAAAATCCTACAACCCAGATTACTGTACCCAGCAAGGATCTCATTCAAATATGAAGGAGAAATCAAAAGCTTTATAGACAAGCAAAAGCTGAGAGAATTCAGCACCACCAAACCAGCTCTTCAACAAATGCTAAAGGATCTTCTCTAGACAGAAAACACAGAAAAGGTTTATAAACTCGAACCCAAGACAACAAAGTAAATGGCAACAGGATCATACTTATCAATAATTACCTTAAACATAAATAGGTTAAATGCCCCAACCAAAAGACAAAGACTGGCTGAATGGATAAAAAACAAGACCCTATATATGCTATCTACAACAGACCCACCTCAAACCAAGGGACACATACAGACTGAAAGTGAAGGACCGGGAAAAGATATTCCAAGCAAATGGAGACGAAAGAAAGCAGGAGTAGCAATACTCCTATCAGAAAAAAATAGACTTTGAAATAAAGGCCTTGAAAAGAGACAAAGAAGGATACTACATAATGATCAGAAGATCAATCCAAGAAGAAGATATAACAACTATAAACATATATGCACCCAACATAGGAGCACCACAATATGTAAGGCAAATGCTAACAAGTATGAAAGGGGAAATTAACAATAACACAATAATAATGGGAGATGTTAATACCCCATTCACACCTATGGATAGATCAACCAAACAGAAAATTAGCAAGGAAACACAAACTTTAAATGATACAATGGACCAGTTAGACATAATTGATATCTATAGGACATTTCTCTCCAAAACAATCAATGTCACCGTTTTCTCAAGTGCACATGGAATCTTCTCCAGGATAGATCACATCCCAATACCCAGTTGTGGTTGTGACTGGAGAGCAATATTGCATAGGAACCTGGAATGTCAGGTCCATGAATCAAGGGAAATTGGAAGTGGTCAAACAGGAGATGGCAAGAGTGAAAGTTGATATTCTAGGAATCAGCAAACTAAAACAGACTGGAATGGGTGGATTTAACTTAGATGACCATTATATCTACTACTGCGGGCAGGAATCCCTCAGAAGAAATGGAGTAGCCATCATGGTCAACAAAAGAGTCTAAAATACAGTACTTGGATGCAATCTCAAAAATGACAGAATGATCTCTGTTCGTCTCCAAGGCAAACCATTCAATATCACAGTAATCCAAGTCTATGCCCCAGCCAGTAACACTGAAGAAGCTGAAGTTGAACGGTTCTATGAAGACTGGTTTCTCAAGAGGCAGGTCAGGTGGTCTGGTATTCCCATCTCTTTCAGAATTTTACACAGTTTATTGTGATCCACACAAAGGCTTTGACATAGTTAATAAAGCAGAAATAGATGTTTTTCTGGAACTCTCTTTTTCCATGATCCAATGGACACTGGCAATTTGATCTCTGGTTCCTCTGCCTTTTCTAAAATTTACCAAGGCTAAATTCATGGCCCAGGATGTGATTTGTCCTGGAGAATGTTCCATGTGCACTCCAGAAAAAGGTCAAATCCATTATTTTTTGATGAAATACCGTATAGATATCAATTAGGTCTGACTGTCCATTGTATCATTTAAAGCTTGTGTTTCCTTGGTAATTTTCTGTTTTGTTGATCTGTCCATTGGTGTGAGTGAGGTATTAAAGTCTCCCACTGCTACTTTGTTACTGTTAATTTCCCCTTTCATACTTGTTAGCATTTGCCTTACATATTGAGGTGCTCCTATGTTGGGTGCATATATATTTATAATTGGCATATCATCTTCTTGGATTCATCATTTAATCATTATATAGTATGTCCTTCTTTGTCTCTTATCATGCTCATTTTATCTGATAAAGTATTCCTAGTCCTGCTTTCTTTTAGTCTTCATTTGCATGAAATATCTTTTCCAGCCCTTCGCTTTCAGTATATATGTGTTCATAGGTTTCAGGTGAGTCCCTTGTAGACAGCATATATAGGAGTCTTGTTTTTGGGTCCATTCAGCCAGTCTTTGTGTTTTGGTTGGAGCATTTAACTCATTTGCATTTAAGATAATTATTACTAAGTATGATCCTGTTGAATGGTTTGCCTTGGAGACAAACAGAGATCATTCTGTCATTTTTGAGATTGCATCCAGGTACTGCATTTCAGACTCTTACGTTGACCATGATGGCTACTCCATTTCTTTTGAGGGATTCCTGCCCACAGTAGTAGATATAATGGTCATCTGAGTTAAATTCACCCATTTCAGTCCATTTTAGTTTGCTCATTCCTAGAATGTCAATGTCACTCTTGCCATCTCTTGTTTGACCACTTCCAATATGCCTTGATTCATGGACCTGACATTACAGGTTCCTATGCAATATTGCTCTTTACAGCATCGGACCTTGCTTCTATTACCAGTCACATCCACAGCTGAGTATTGTTTTTTCTTTGGCTCCATCCCTTCATTCTTTCTGGAGTAATTTCTCCACTCATCTCCAGTAGCATATTGAGTACCTACTGACCTGGGGAGTTCCTCTTTCAGTATCCTATCATTTTGCCTTTTCATACTGTTCATGGGGTTCTCAAGGCAAGAATACTGAAGTGGTTTGCCATTTCCTTCTCCAGTGGACCAAATTCTGAACTAACATTTAGAACTAACACCCCAAAAAGATGTCTTTTTCATTATAGGGGACTGGAATGCAAAAGTAGGAAGTCAAGAAACACCTGGAGTAACAGGCAAATTTGGCCTTGGAATGCGGAATGAAGCAGGGCAAAGACTAATAGAGTTTTGCCAAGAAAATACACTGGTCATAGCAAACACCCTCTTCCAACAAAACAAGAGAAGACTCTACACATGGACATCACCAGATGGTCAACACTGAAATCAGATTGATTATATTCTTTGCAGCCAAAGATGGAGAAGCTCTATTCAGTCAACAAAAACAAGACCAGGAGCTGACTGTGGCTTAGATCATGAATTCCTTATTACCAAATTCAGACTTAAATTGAAGAAAGTGGGCAAAACCACTAGACCATTCAGGTATGACCTAAATCAAATCCCTTATGATTATACAGTGGAAGTGAGAAATAGATTTAAGGGCCTAGATCTGATAGAGTGCCTGATGAACTATGGAATGAGGTTTGTGACATTCTACAGGAGACAGGGATCAAGACCATCCCCATTGAAAAGAAATGCAAAAAAAAGCAAAATGGCTGTCTGGGGAGGCCTTACAAATAGCTGTGAAAAGAAGAGGGGTGAAAAGCAGAGGAGAAAAGGAAAGATATAAGCATCTGAATGCTGAGTTCCAAAGAATAGCAAGAGAGATAAGAAAGCCGCCTTCAGCGATCAGTGCAAAGAAATAGAGGAAAAGAACAGAATGGGAAAGACTAGATCAGATATAAAGAACAGACTTTTGGACTCTGTGGGAGAAGGCAAGGAAGAGATGATTTGCGAGAAGAGCATTGAAACATGTATATTACCATATGTGATATAGATGACCAGTCCATGTTTGATGCATGAAACGGGGCACTGAAAGACAGTGCACTGGAACAACCTGAGGGATGGGATGGGGAGGGAGGGGGGAGTGGGTTCAGGATGAGGGACACGTGTACACCCATGGCTGATCCATGTCAATATACGGCAAAAACCACTACAATATTGTAAAGTAATTAGCCTCCAATTAAAATGAATAAATTTAAAAAATAAAATAAAAATTAAATAAAGAAAAATATCTTAGAAAATTGAATCTAGTAACAAACTGAACAAATGAAACATCATGACAAGGTAGAGGAGAAAATTCTCAACAACCATTTTAGGCTTTGTTGTTGTTTTAGCTGCTAAGTTGTGTCTGTCTCTTTTGTGACCCCATGGACTGTAGTCTGCCAGGTTCCTTCTGTCCATGGAATTTTCCTGGCAAGCATGCTGGAGTGGGTTGCCATTTCCCTCTCCAAGGGATCTTCCCACCCAGGGATCGAACCCACATCTCCTGCATTGCCAGATGGATTCTTTACTGCTGAGCCACCAGGGAAACCATTTTAGGCCTTAGGGGGACTCAGTAAAGCGAAAGCCCGTGGTAAGTTGATATAGAACAAAATAAGACAGCTGTGGGGCTAAGGGAAGATGCTATCTACATGCAATGTATTTAAATGTACAGAAAAAGATCTGTGTTTCCATTTCTGACAATATTAGGCTGTAGATATTCTTTAAAATACACCACTAGTGAACATATATAAAACCTGGATGTGTATAAAGTCCTAGAATAGCAAGGGAGGTTTCCTTGAGCTGGTCTTTGGATACCTCTCTAGTATCTTTCCACACCAACTGTGCCCAGCACATTATTTACCAGCAATACCAGTGAGGCTTGCAACAAGACCCAAAAACCCCATTTTTTCCCAATCTTTCTATCCTCCACCCCTCTCTCCTCCTTGGCAATCCCAGCTGTGTTCTCTGTGTCCATGAGTCTGTTTTTGTCTCATAGATATGCTCGTTTGTGTCATATTTTAGATTCTACACATAAGTGATATCATATATTTGTCTTTGCCTTATTTCGCTCAGTATGATGATCTCTAGATCTATCCATGTTGCTGCAAGACATTATTTCATTCTTTTTATAGCTGAGTAGCATTCCATTGTATATATGGAACACATCTTCTTTATCCATTCATCTGTTGATGGACATTTAGGTTGTTTCCATGTCTTGGCTGTTGTAAATAGTGCTGCTATGAACATTGGGGTGTATGTGTCTT
Source organism: Aepyceros melampus (assembly GCA_006408695.1). Taxonomy (NCBI): domain Eukaryota; kingdom Metazoa; phylum Chordata; class Mammalia; order Artiodactyla; family Bovidae; genus Aepyceros; species Aepyceros melampus. Next base: position 560,815 of record SJXQ01007723.1, read on the forward strand.
GAATTACTGTTTTGTCTGGGTATATGCCCAAGAGTGGGATTGCTGGATCATACGGTAGTTCTAGTCTTAGTTTTCTGAAGAACCCCCATACTGTTTTCCATAGTGGCTGCACCAATTTACATTCCCACCAACAGTGTAAGAGGGTTCTCTTATCTCTAGGTCTCTGCCTCTCCTACCCCCAGTCTCCTGGTCAGTTACTACTTGTCCTTGTCATACCCAGGCTGTCTCTCCCAGAAGAACTTCTCTGTTCCCATAGTCTCCTGTATGGATCACCAGCATACATGCTTTTATCCACATGAATGTTTCCTCTCCAACTGAGCTGAAAGCTGTATAAGAGAAGAAATTCCATCTGACTCAAATGCATCTTAGCATACAGTAGAATAGGCCTTTATTGTCTGAACTGAACCTGAAACACAAAAAGTAAATGTTCTAAAGCAAGTAATGACATATCAAGGAAGATGCCCTGGAGGAGGGCATGACAGCCCGCTCCAGTACTGTTGCCTGGAAAAATCCATGGACAGAAGAGCCTGGTGGGCTATTCCATGGTGTCACACAGAGTCAAACACGACAGAAGTGACTTAGCACGCACAGTGACATATGGATTTTATAAAAGTGAGAAATGTTCTTTTTTTTTTTTTTTTCAAAAAATGCCAAGGAATACATCAAAGTACAAAAGAAAGCTGCAAACCCCCTGGCAAGATCCAGTGTCTAAGATCCAATGATGGCAACAGAGAATATAACAGTCCAGATACTCTGAAATCATTTCATAAGAATACAGTGGGACTAGAAATGCTATATCTAATAAAATATAAGAAATGTAATACTACTTTAACTTAACTTGAGGAAAAAAACCTGAAGTGAATCTGCAGGAATTTTCAGAACCATTCACAAATGTTTCCACATCAGGAGCAGTATTAGTGAGTTTTTAAAAGTGTTTCAAACTCCCAGGTAGATGGTCTGCATTTGGCAGAGTAGTTAACAACTTCAATTACTGTAGAACTTTGGGACTGGTTAAGGAGTTCCCAAGAGGAAAGAAAAGTTTTACTCAGAAACAAAATGTATTGAGTTAAGCAATTTGAAGTTAAAAAACAATTATTATTAAGAGCTTCACTTTTTTTTTAACTTTACAAAATTGGTTTTCATTACTTGTACTCTTGGTTCAATAAAAAGGCTTTTAAATTGGCTCCGTTTAGAATTTAATAAGCTCCTTAAAAGCGATGCAAATATTTCTTAAATCCTGAAATAAGCTTTCCACTGCATTCCAATGTGCCCATCTGAAAAGGTTGATTCCAATCAACGGAATTTAACAGATGCCCCTAACTGAAGGATTACTCAGTGAGATTCTGCACTTCCCTACAAAATACAATGCAGGAGAGCCACTGTGCCTGCCTTTCTGGAACTTACAATCTGGTAGAAATGTGTTCATTTGTTCCTTAAATATTTTTCACAAAAGATGATAATGTGCCCAGCACTGTGCAATACACAGTGGTTGTGATGTCTACATCACACCAAGGGAAAATGATGAGTTAAGAGATCACTTTAGAAAAATACAGTCATAGAGCTCAAGTATCTCATCAGTGCAGTCTCTGCCATCATGATAGTATCATTTCCCGAGACAAGAAACGCATAAGTGAAACCAGTTTGGGGTCAATGTTACCAAGATTTTTCCAGTTGTCTGGTCTCACAGCTTCAGAGGATAACTGAATCTGTTTTAAGTAAACTGATTTTGAGATTCCTATGAGGAACTCAGAAGGAAAGTCAATCCCCAGTTCTTACAAAGTCAATTTAATAAGCTCCTTAAAAGCGATGCAAATATTTCTTAAATCCTGAAATAAGCTTTCCACTGCATTCCAATGTGCCCATCTGAAAAGGTTGATTCCAATCAACGGAATTTAACAGATGCCCCAACTGAAGGATTACTCAGTGAGATTCTGCACTTCCCTACAAAATACAATGCAGGAGAGCCACTGTGCCTGCCTTTCTGGAACTTACAATCTGGTAGAAATGTGTTCATTTGTTCCTTAAATATTTTTCACAAAAGATGATAATGTGCCCAGCACTGTGCAATACACAGTGGTTGTGATGTCTACATCACACCAAGGGAAAATGATGAGTTAAGAGATCACTTTAGAAAAATACAGTCATAGAGCTCAAGTATCTCATCAGTGCAGTCTCTGCCATCATGATAGTATCATTTCCCGAGACAAGAAACGCATAAGTGAAACCAGTTTGGGGTCAATGTTACCAAGATTTTTCCAGTTGTCTGGTCTCACAGCTTCAGAGGATAACTGAATCTGTTTTAAGTAAACTGATTTTGAGATTCCTATGAGGAACTCAGAAGGAAAGTCAATCCCCAGTTCTTACAAAGTCAGCACTGTACTGCAATTGATTTCCAGTCCCTAAACCTGAGGGTCTTGCTTTGCAGATGCTTTCTAAAAAGAGTGATGGACACTACTATATGTAAAATGGGTAACTCATAAGGACCTACTGTATAGCACGGGGAACTCTACTCAATACTCTGCAATGGCCTATATGGGAAAAGAATCTGAAAAAGAATAGATACACATATATGATTAACTGATTCACTTTGCTGCACACCTGAAACTAACAGAACATTGTAAATCAACTATACTGCAAATAAAAATTAAAAATAAAAAGGAGTGATGGAAACTTGAAGAGTGTGGCCTCTAGAACCAGGGTATTTGATTTCATTCCTAGCCTCTCTCACTGGTGAGTTATGTGATTGTGGATTACTTACTAAATTTCTTTGTGCCTCAGCTTCTTCATCTTTAAAATGGGGATAATAATACTACCCATATAATAATTTGAGGCTTCAATTGAATAGCAGATATTTGGTAATTGTTAACTGTTTTATTTTTGAAGTGAGAAAATAGAAAGAAAAGAAGCTCATGGGTAGAACATGAGTGATGGGCACACTTACGGGCAGGGGGAGATGGAAAGTCAGAGAGGAAAGTAGAGAAAGGACAGAACTGGAAGGCAGAGAACAGATTGTGGTGTCCTAGGAAGCAAGTAAGAGAGAGTCTCCAGAAACAGGAAGACATCAGCTTCAGACACTGTAGTTTAAGGAAAAAAGATCAATTTATTTGGGGAGTAGGAGGATCCTTGCTGATCTTTAAGAGATCAGCTGCTGCTGCTGCTAAGTCACTTCAGTCGTGTCCGACTCTGTGCGATCCCAGAGACGGCAGCCCACCAGGCTCCCCCGTCCCTGGGATTCTCCAGGCAAGAACACTGGAGTGGGTTGTCATTTCCTTCTCCAATCCAAGAAAGTGAAAAGTGAATGTGAAGTCACTCAGTTGTGTCTGACTCTTAGCGACCCCATGGACTGCAACCTACCAGGCTCCTCTGTTGATGGGATTTTCCAGGCAAGAGTACTGGAATGGGTTGCCATTGCCTTCTCCCACTGGCAAATACTGCTTTCTTGTTACCTGGTTTGCTTTGAAGTAGTACAACTGCTAGCCATTTGTTACTTCCTCTGCAGTACTATTTGACTGATTTCTTGAAAGATGAAATACTGTGTAATGAGATACTGTCTGACTCCATATTGGCTCTAGCAAGAGCTAGAACAGTATTTGTTTTTTTAATATTTATTTGGCTCTGCCAGGTCTTAGTTTTGGCATGCAGGATTTTTAGTTTTGGCATGTGGTATCTAGTTCCCTGACCAGGGATTGAACCCAGGGCCCCTGCATTGTGAGTGCGGAGTCTCAGCCACTCTGAGAAGTCTCAGTTTCTCATCAGGGAAGTCCCTAGAACAATGATTCTTAACTTCTCATTTTCAAAATACCAGAATTTGTATTTTTTTATAATAATACATTAGCTCCCAATGATGACAATGATTAATAATAATGAGTAATGTAGTACTGTGGAGAAGGCAATTGCACCCCCTCCAGTACTCTTGCCTAGAAAATCCCATGGACAGAGGAGCCTGGAAGCTGCAGTCCATGGGGTTGCAACTGGGCGACTTCACTTTCACTTTTCACTTTCTTGGATTGGAGAAGGAAATGGCAACCCACTCCAGTGTTCTTGCCTGGAGAATCCCAGGGACGGGGGAGCCTGGTGGGCTGCCGTCTCTGGGGTCACACAGTCGGACACGACAGCAGCAATGTAGTACTGGGTTTGCTGGTAAAGAATCTGCCTGCAATGCAGGAGACCCTGATTCAATTCCTGGGTTGGGAAGTTCCCCTGGAGAAGGGATAGGCTACTCATTCCAGTATTCTTGAGCTTCCCTGATGGCTCAGACAATAAGCAATCTGTCTGCAATGCAGGAGAGATGGGTTCGATCCCTGGGTTGGGAAGATCCCCTGGAGGAGAGCATGGCAACCCACTCCAGTATTCTTATCTGGAGAATCCCCATGAACAGAGGAGGCTGGCGGGCTACAGTTCATGGGGTTGCAAAGAGTCAGGCACAGCTGAACGGCTAAGCGCAGCACACAATGTAGTACTAAAAAACAACGCTTGTCAGAAAATTTTCAAAACCACTATCTCACTCACTTTTATCTCAGGGTACCACAGTGAATGCAAGATCTGGCAAACATAAACATATTGAAATTCATCTATGAATCAAATGTATGCTTAGTGATGAATATTATGGGACAAACAGTTTCTGGGTACCTGGTTTTTGTTACACACTAAGATGTGTTCTTTGGAAAGAATGATGTTTGGAAGGAATGATGCTAAAGCTGAGGCTCCAGTACTGTGGCCACCTCATGCGAAGAGCTGACTCATTGGAAAAGACTCTGATGCTGGGAGGGATTGGGGGCAGGAGGCGAAGGGGACAACAGAGGATGAGATGGTTGGATGGCATCACTGACTCGATGGACCTGAGTTTGAGTGAATTCCGGGAGTTGGTGATGGACAGGGAGGCCTGGTGTGCTGCGATTCTTGGGGTCGCAAAGAGTCGGACATGACTGAGCAACTGAACTGAACTGAAGATGTGTTCTGGGAATTGGTGGATGTTTGACCTAGTCTTAAACCTCAAAGTTCAGGAGAGAGAGGTAAACAGTCTTAATGTAACCCAATCAGTCTATGGAAGGCACAAAATACAATGTGTAAACTGCCTGCAGTGTGGGGAACCCAGGTTCAGTCCCTGGGTTGGGAAGATCCCCTGGAGAAGGAAATGGCAACCCACTCCAGTACTCTTGCCTGGAAAATTCCATGGACTGAGGAGCCTGGTGGGCTACAGTCCATGGGGTCGCAAAGAGTCGGACACGACTGAGTGACTTCACTCACTCACTCAGATTGACAAAAGAAGGTCCCACTTAGCCTGGAGGAGTTTAGAAGTTGAACTAAGGAGGTGACATTTGAACTAAGGAGGTGACATTTGAACTGAATCTTGAAGGCTGAGCAAGGATTTACCAGGTACAAAAGAGAGAAAGGGAAATCTCACTTTTTAGAAAAGTGAGTCAGATGTCCTGACATCAAAACAGAATGTCCCCAGAGGTTTGTACATACCTACAGATTTTTCATTGGCAATTACAGCATTCAGATACTTTTAGATAGAACCAGCTGGTTTATTTGAGGGAAATTTCAACTTCCAATTATATTTTGTTTTCTAGAAGTCTGCATGTAACAATGAGTTCTTTAAAAAAAAAAAAAAAAGCAGGCTCTGCTTTGACTGGATATATGTAGCACATCAAAGAGAAGATATACTGAGAGAGAGCCTGAGAGTATTAAGAATGATTTTCAAGTAAGGTCACAAAAGCATCCACATTTTGTGTTAGAGGGTTTATAAGGGGTTCCCAAGTCCACACCCAGGTTCGATGTTTCATGAGAAGGGATCACAGGACTCAGCATATTTTGTACTCATGTCTTAGAGGTTGTTCTCACGTCTAAGGTTTATCACAGTGAAAAGACACAAAGCACAATTGGCACAGGGCAAAGGTGTGGGGGGCAAAGTCCAGGGAAGAGACCTGGGGCAATTTTCCAAGAATTCTCTCCCAGTGGAGTCATAAACAAGTTGTGACTACACATGTGAAAGTTGCCAACTATGGAAGGTCGTTATAGGATGGTGTCTAGCGTTTCTATTGGCTGCTCATCATGTCGGCATCCCTTGCCTGGCACATCCCCAAATGCCACACTCCCAGAAGGAAAGCAGGTGTTCAGCATAAACCTCCATGGTTACACAAACAGTTCAGGCACAGTGAGCTGCCCTTATCAGTTCTAGAAATGGTGGGAACTCCCCTGATGTCCAAGTTCCCAGACTCCAGCCAAGAACCAACCTTGCTAGCAGGACTTCCCAAGGATAAGCAGTCAGGCATGATATGTTAACTCGTTCTAAAGTTAATATTTGTTCTGTGAGTACTTTTTCTTTCTTCCTGGGTTGTTTCATTATTGGATTCTCTTGAGATCTAAAGCATAAGCCTATGAGTAGAACTGAATTAACATTCAGTTGGCACTCATGGCTAATTCATGTCAATGTGTAACAAAACAAATACAGCATTGTAAAGCAAAACAAACTAAAAAATAAAAATTAATTAAAAAAAAAAAACAAAACATTCAGTTGGATTTTGAGTGTGTGTGTGTGTGTGTGTGTGTGTAAAATAATCATTTGCCTGAGTCAGCCTAAACATTAAGAGTTGCGAATGTCTGGTGTCTTTATGGCTACTATATTTTTTAAATTTTACTGAAGTATATTAATAGTTGATTTATAATGTGGTAATTCCTGCTACATAGCAAAGTGACTCAGTTATACACATATATACATTATTTTTTTCATATTCTTTCCTATCATGATTTATCATAGACTACTGAATATAGTTCTATGAGCTATACAGTAGGACTTCTTATTTATCCATTTTATATATGCTACTTTGTATCTGCTAATCCTAAACTCCCAATCCTTCTCTCTCTACCCCTTGGCAACTATAAGCCTGTTCTTTATGTCTGTGAGTCTGTTTCTGTTCATAGATATGTTCATTTGTGTCATATTTTAGATTCCACATAAAAATCATACCATGTGACATTTGTCTTTCTGACTTACTTCTTGTAGTATGATCATCCCAGGCCCATCCATGTAGTTGAAAATGGCATTATTTGGTTCTTTTTTACAGCTGAGTAGTAATCCATTGTGTATGTGTGTGCATCTTTATCTATTCATCTGTCAATGGACATTTAGCCTTTTACATGTCTTGGTTATCATAAATAATGCTATGAACATAAGGATGCATGTATCTTTTTCAATTATGATTTTCTCTGCATATACGCCCAAGAGTGGGGCTTCCCCAGTGACTCAGTGGTAAAGAATACACCTGTAATGCAGGAGCCACAGGAGACATGGGTTCAATCCCTGGGTTGAGAAGATCCTTTAGAGAAGGGCATGGCAACCCACTCCAGCATTCCTGTCTGAAAAATTCATGGACAGATAAGCCGGGGGGGCTACAGTCCATAGGGTCGCAAAGAGTCAGACACAACTGAAGTAACAGCATGCATACACGCATGCCCAAGAGTGGGAATTTTGGATCATATGTTAGCTCTATTTTTAGTTTTTTGATGAACCTCCACACTGCTTTCCATAGTAACTGCACCAATTAACATTCCCAACAGTGTAGGAAGGTTCCCTTTTTTCTACATCCTCTACAGCATTTATTATTCATTGACTTTTTAATGACGGCCATTCTAACCAGTGTGAGGTGGTACCTCATTGTAGTTTTAATTTACATTTCTCTAAGAATTACAGTTACTACGGTTTGAAGTCCTCACCCAGATGAGTAATTACAAGAAACTCTTGTGGCCTACTGTCAATGTGATATTTTAAAAATCATCCTTCAACCATTAAAATTTGCTTCACCTACTCTTAACATGCAGGTGCTCATGGAGAGAACAAAAGAATATTCTTCTGAGTAACATTTCTTTTTGACTTCAGTCACATTTTTCTCTTTAATGTCCATGCCTCATTTGCTGTGTATGAAACAGTAATTCCATTTTTAGTACTGAGTTTGCTTATGAGTCAGATTTTTACTTCTCTTTCTTTGTTTACTGTGTGGTTGACATGTATGTAACACACATTCCTGCATAAAGCAAATCTTCCCAAGCTGAGAAGAATTTGAAATTGCTGATAATCACATTTTATCGAGGTAAAACTTTTATTTCATTTCCTAAGAATTCTCCTATATCATCTGATGCCCAAATTTCACAGATTAATTACCTTCAATTTTTACTCCTAGAAGATTACAGTATTTCAAATAATGACCCTCCTATGTATGTTCCTGAGACTGGAATGAAAACTGACCTTTTCCAGTCCTGTGGCCACTGCTGAGTTTCCCAAATTTGCTGGATATTGAGTGCAGCACTTTAACAGCATCATCTTTTAAGACTTGAAATAGCTCAATTGGAATTCCATCATCTCCATTAGCTTTGTTCTTAATGATGCTTCCTAAGGCCTACTTGACTTTACACTCCAGGATGTCTGGCTCTAGGTGAGTGATCACACCATTGTAGTTATCTGGATCATGAAGATCTTTTTGGTATAGTTCTGTGTATTTTTGCCACCTCTTCTTAATATCTTCTGCTTCTATTAGGTCCATACCATTTCTGTCCTCTATCATGCCTATCTTTCATGAAATGTTCCCTTGGTATCTCTAATTTTCTTGAAGAGATCTCTAGTCTTCCAGATGTCCAAGCTGGAGTTAGGAAAGGCGGAGGAACCAGAGATCAAATTGCCAACATCCGTTGGATCATAGAAAAAGCAAGAGACTTCCTGAAAAATATCTATTTCTGCTTTCTTGACTATGCCAAAGCTTTTGACTGTGTGGATCACAACAAACTGTGGAAAATTCTTCAAGAGATGGGAATACCAACCATCTCAGCTGCCTCCTGGGAAATCTGTATGCAGGTCAAGAAGCAACAGCTAGAACCGGACATGGAACAACGGACTGGTTCCAAATTGGGAAAGGAGAACATCAAGGCTGTATATTGTCACTCTGGTTATATAACTTATATGCAGAGTACATCATGCAAAATGCCAGGCTGAATGAAGCACAAGCTGAAATCAAGATTGCTGGGAGAAATATCAATAACCTCAGATATGCAGATAACATGACCCTTTGGCAGAAAACGAAGAGGAACTAAAGAGCCTCTTGGTGAAAGTGAAAGAGGAGAGTGAAAAGCTGGATGAAAACTCAACATTCAAAAAACTAAGATCATGGCATCCAGTCACATCACTTCATGGCAAATAGATGGGGATACAGTGGAAACAGATTTATTTTCTTGGGCTCCAAAATCACTGCAGATGGTGACTGCAGCCATGAAATTAAAAGACACTTGCTCCTTGGAAGAAAAGCTATGACCAACCTAGATAGCATATTAAAAAGCAGAAACATTACTTTACCAACAAAGGCCTGTCTAGTCAAAGCTATGGTTTTTCCAGTAGTCATGAATGATGTGAGAGTTGAACCATAAAGAAATCTGAGCACTGAAGAATTGATGCTTTTGAACTGTGGTGTTGGAGAAGACTCTTGAGAGTCCCTGGGCAGCAAGGAGATTAAACCAGTCCATCCTAAAGGAAATCAATCCTGAATATTCATTGGAAGGACTGATGCTAAAGCTGAAGCTCCAATACTTTGGCCACCTGATGTGAAGAACTGACTCATTGGAGAAGACCCTGATGCTAGGAAATATTGAAGGCAGGAGGAGAAGGGCACGACAGAGGATGAGATGGTTGGATGGCATCACTGACTCAATGGACATGAGTTTGAGCAAGCTACAGGAGTTGGTGATGGACAGGGAAGCCTGGTGTGCTGCAGTCCATCGGGTCACAAAGATCTGGACACGACTGAGTGACTAAACAGAACTGACATATGTCCTTCAAATCCTTATTTCCCCCAACACTGATTTCAATTGATTGTATGTTTATTTTTATTTATTCATGGAATAGGGCTTCCCCGGGGGCTCAGGAGTAAAGAATCTACCTGCAATGCAGGAGACTTGGGTTCAATCCCTGGATCTGGAAGATCCTTTGGAGGAGGACATGGCAACCCACTCCAGTATTCTTGCCTGGAGAATCCCATGAACAGAAGAGCCTGGTTGCTATAGTCCATAAGGTCACAAAGAGTCAGACACGACTGAGTGGCATGCTTGTTCTTCTGGAATAAATATTTATTTAAAGTATATCACTTGCCTTCTAAGTGTTATGTTTACAAATAATGAAGAAATCAAGGTCACTATTTTCAAAGAATTAAAAATCTAATAGGAAAGTCAAACAGGTTTAAAAAATACAAGTATCTAGAAAATATCAAGTATTCCGGGCATGGAGTAAGTAGAAGGGATATGGTTCAAGAAAGTCAGAAAAAGTTTGAGTTGCATGAATTTAGTCTTAAAAGATAAGCAGAAATTCATCAGAGGACTTCTAATATTCTGCATATACAATGACCTATACAGGAGGAAAACTTAACCTTTCTTCTCTTGTAGAGTCTTTGGCTGGTCTAATAATTAAATTGGCATAAGACAGATGAACAGGAGAAAAAATATTTAATTTGTGCTTATTGGAACTTATAGAAATATGAGACTCAAAGAAGTGACCAAAAGAGGGAGCTTTCATTTTCATACCTTTTAGACAAAGAACTAATAGATTCATGAAGAATATAAAAGACAAGTTTAGACTTAGGGTAATAAGTTAGTGAAGAAGTAGCAAGATTTGTTCATATAGCCTTCTCAGCCCCGAATTCCCTATCTCTGGTGATAAGGATGCCCTCTCTCCCCCTGGTACAGGGAGGGTATGTTTTATGTGAGAGATTTATTTCCTGATTTCAGAGGAACAAAGGAGGCTCAGAGTGTCTTTCTTTCACTGTATGTGCTAGGTGGCTTCAGTCATGTCCAACTCTGTGAGACCTTTCAGGCTCTTCTGCTGGGGGTTCCTATTTCTTAATTAATTTTAGTTCAAAATAATGAATATACCAAAGCAGCATATTTGGGAGTGGGCTGCCCTGAACCCCATCAGTGCCAAAAATGGAAACTTGAATGGCATGTTCAAGGAATTGCCAGGAGCTTAGTAAAACTAGCTTGCCAAGGTTGAGGCATGTGACAGGAGGTAGAAATGAAAAGATTATCAGAGACTAGATCATGAAGGGACTTGGAAGCTGCTTGTGAATGGCATGTTGTCCTGCAGGGAATGTTTAATTCTTGAAGAAAGAGATATCATAAGGTTTATGTTTAAAATATATATATATGTGTGTGTGTATATATATATCATTCAGGGCAGACTGAAGGGGAGGAAAGCAGGATCTATTGAGTCCAATTAGGAAGATGTTGGCTAATCCTGAAGGGGAATTAGAAGGGCCTGACCTAAAGGATAGAATTACTTATTCCTAATTCAAGACCATCTTTTAAGTTGTATTCAAAAAAGAGACTGTGATGGACTTGGGCAACATCTGTAATATGCTATCTCTCAGGATCATCTTGAGTAATATATACACATTGTCTACCAAAGAGAGGCCCAGTCACACGACATGTGCTTTGCATCACTTTCCTTTTTCCATCCCCTATAGGACATCTTAAACTTTTACTTCCCTTTATTCATGTGTCACATGACACATATTAGCACATGAGGAACTACCTTGTCCTTTTGCACCAAGGCATAAAATTTCATCATATGATTAAATCATACATCTAACCAGTCCCCTGCTAATGGACTTTCAAGTTGTTGTCATTATTATTTTTATTTTCACTCTCATTGCTATTACAAAGTGTTGTAATTCCCATCCTTGTGTGTTTATGTTTGAGTGCACAAGTACTTCTGAATAATAGAGTCAATAATATGTATTTCAAGCTTTCATAAATAACACTGGGTCTCTTTTGCCCACTGATTCCCAACTGGGTGAGAGAGAGCTGCCCCTCTGTGTTGCCCGGGAAACTTGTCAAAACCACCTGGCACCTACTCCCTCTGGGCCATTCTTACATACACACCTTGATCAGATTCTGGGGGATGGAGACAGGGGGAAAACAAAGAATATGTGGTTTCCTGGGTATTTTTGTTCCATGCCTTCCTCTCTTGAGGACTATTGCTTTAGCTCTTCTAATTAGGAGACTGAGGCTCTGAACTAATTCATTTTCTATTGGAAAGAGCTTGTGTTGGCCACAGTCCTCACAAGAGAAAGTGTTCCTTTAACATTTGCACCCTCTATTCTTCAAGAAGCAACTCTTTTTTTCCCCCAGAGACAACATTGCTTAATGTGAACACTTCCCAGTTCAAAAGAATAGGTCAGTGATGGTCTACAACGCAGGATGGAACCCAATAGTTTCTCTTCTTCATCTGCAGTCCTCTAGTCAAAACCATATTTAACCACATAGGGCCTAAGTGCCTCACTCACTCCATCCTTATCCCAACCCTATATTCCAGGTAATTATCCTGAAAAGTCATCAATAAGAATGTTAATATTTTGGAGGGAAAAAAGTTAGTAGACAAAATACTTAGGTTGCTGTCAGTAAGATAAGAACCTGCCTGAAATTGGACATAAAAGGCAAAAACACTATTAACCCCTTTAACAATTTTCATACAAGCAATTGAATCTTTGTGTAACTTCCTTGGAAAAGAAAATTTAAAGTGTCAACACATTTTACTAGAATTCAAAGGCCCAAGATTTAAAAGAAAGAACTAAACTTTAGAACCTGAGACTAATTATCTAAGAAGAGAGAAAAATGGAAGTTGGAGATGTTTTTTAAATAGCTGCCAACCACAGGAAACTCAACAGTCTGGAGGAAAATCAATAGCTGCTCTCCATTTTTATCAGGAATGAGTCACTTAGACAGAGATTTGAATTACACATAAAGACAGATTCACCACATTTCTTAAAGCAAATCTTCATTCTAGTTAAAGTACTTAGAGATGCATTTAAGTGAGAGACAATGGATTATCCTTTCCTTTTGGAATGAGAAGCTATATGAAAATTGTACCAAGTTGAACAGTTGGGGTACAATGGCTACCCTTGATGTGTCAGTTTTTCCTACTTCTGACGACTCTCTCCTTGACCAAACCTGTGTCAGGCTCTTCTGGGTCCTTGTCTTAACTAGGACCCAGCCTTGGGTTCTGTCCTTGGCCCACTCAGTCCAGTGTTAGCAAGAATCCTCCTGCTGGGTCAGTTTAACAAAAATCCTCACTCTTGATATCTGACCAAATTCCTTATCCTCCACCTTCAATACTTATCACTCTGGCATTACTGAAGGCAGGAATCTTGTCAAGTCAATTTAACCAGAATCTTCCTTACACTTTGATGCTTCTTCTTAGTAATTCTACATCCACGGACCCCCACCCTGCTCTTTGGCTATGAATCTTCACTTGTCCTATTGTATTCAGATTGGAGCTGGATCTCTCACCCTCACTGAAAATCCCCATTGCAATGGTCCCTGTTGAATAAAGACTTCCTTACTATCTTTAACAAAGCTGTGGGAGGTTATCAGGAAAAGCACAATAAACAAGGATTCAGTTGTTATGCAGATTTAGGTCCTTGTCACCTTCATTGATAAGAGTTCCTAGAGATTTAATCATCTGACTAAGTGAATGAGCGGAGGCGCGCGCGCGTGCGCGCACACACACACACAAACACACACTTTTCCTGGTACAAAGAAGGAGATACCTTGAAAACTGGAGACCTCCCTTATAAATGTAAATGTCTTTTTCAGAGGATAACTTCTATGTGATTTTCAGATTTTCTCTGCCTTCTTTTTCTTAAAAATAACCAGCTCAAGATAATCCTTACGCCAAAGAGGCATAGTGTCAACTACAAGTTTGCGCTTGCCATGGGCACTTGCCATTTACCTCTACAAGGATTTAATCATGTGCTGCTGCAGCTGCTGACCTTCAATATCCCCTCAAAGGAGTTCAGGATGGAGTGCAGAAATGAAGCAGTCTGTGCTGGATGGGGAGTGGGGACTAGGACTAGCAGGACAGGTCTTCAGATAGTTAGATATTCTCAGGAGCAATTTTATGAGACCAATTCTTGTATCTCCTCATATCTAGACAAGTACTAAAATCCTTTATAGTGACAACTGTTTCTCATGACTAGCAAAAGTTTCACGAGACTAGCAGAAACCTTCTGGAAAAATATAGGCTTGATTGCCTGTATTCTCCCTTCACCAAAATCATTTCCCCTAATAAAGTCTTCACACATTTATTCTTGCCTGGGTGTCTGATTGTCAGAGGATCTGCTCCAAGACAACATTCTTTGAAATACCCAAACAAACTTTCTGGCCAACCCAATACATGACATATGATTGCATTTACGCCATGTTCTGGAACAAGCAGAACTAGCCTATGGTAGAAGAAAATCAGAGCCATTGTTTATTCTGGGGGCAAAGACTAACTAGAGAAGGGTATAAAGAAATTTTGCTTTGTATATTGATAAGGATTGGGGTTACACTGGCGTGTGCATTTGTCAAAACTCAGTAAATGTATACTAAAGATTTGTGCATTTCATTGTATATAAACTTTATATCAAAAGAAAAAAGCATAAATAAATTTTAAATTTTAACTAATGATATGCACTCTGAAGTATTTTTCGGGATGAGGGGAGTCTGCAATTTACTTTGCAATGCATCAAAAAATAAAAGGGAACTTCATACTCGTTAGGATGGCTACTACAAGAAAATAGAAAATAGCAATTGCTGACAAAGATGTGGAGAAATTGTATCAGTAAAATGGTGCACCTGCTATGAAAAACATTATGGAAGCTCTTCAATAAAATTAAAAATAGAAATAGAATTATATGATCCAGCAATCCCACTTCTGGGTATATTCCCCAAAGAACTGAAAGCAAGATCTTGAACAGATATTTGTACATCTATGTTCGGAGCACCATTACTCACAATAGCCATGAGGTGGAAGCAACCCAAATGTTCACAGATGGATGAATAGATGAATCAAGTATAGTGTATACATACAATCAAATACTATTCAGTCTTTAAAAGGAAAGAATTCATGTTGACCTGTGGATATGGAGGGCCAACTAGTAGTTACCCTCAGATTTTCAACTGTGTGGAGAGTCAGTGCCCTAACCTCTGTGTTATTCAAAGGTTAACTGTACTTATTAAGTATAAGAAATAGTTCAATAGTAATTCTGCTTAAATATGGAATTAGGTGGTTCCTGGTCTTTGGCAGCGGAGAAGGCAATGGCACCCCACTCCAGTACTCTTGCCTGGAAAGTCCCATGGATGGAGGAGCCTGGTGGGCTGCAGTCCATGGGGTTGTAGGAGTCGGACACGACTGAGCGACTTCACTTTCACTTTTCACTTTCATGCATTAGAGAAGGAAATGGCAGCCCACTCCAGTGTTCTTGCCTGGAGAATCCCAGGGATGGGGGAGCCTGGTGGGCTGCCGTCTATGGGGTCTCCCAGAGTCGGACACGACTGAAGTGACTTAGCAGTAGCAGCAGCGGTCTTTGGCAGAGATCAAGTATGTGTTGGTGAGGAGAGTCAAATAGGACAATTGTCTGCTAGAAATTCCCAGAGCTAACTGGGACACTGGCTCCCCCATCCCTCAAGGTAATGACACAATGGTATGCAAGTTCCCTAGTCAGCTGGCATCTAATTGCAGGGTGTTGTCTCTCTTAGGAAGGTCTTTCTTATGATCATAAGTGTGTCAGAATCACATGCTTGGTTAGATGCTCCTTGGGAGAGCAGCAGGAGGGTGGATCCCTTCCCAGGAGCACAACCTGTGATGTATTTAGCAGTTTCTAGTCCAAATACATCACTTCATGAGATGGCAGAAGACAGAGGCACTATGTTCTTACAATGGCTCATCCTCTGTCTGCGAGTTCTAGCCTGAACCACATAAAGCTTGTGATGTTTGCCCAAGTCCTTTATTTAATACTTACTTAGACAATCACCTTGTAAAAACTATCAGAGAGGATTTAGAATGAGTCTGTTTGTCAGATATATGCATTAATGCACTTTTAGTTTACTATGGTTCTCATGACTTTAATGCCACCACAAACTGGTGTCTCCCAAAATTATATATCCAGCCTAGACCACTTCCTGATCTCCAGGTTTATATCCCAAATTGTATATCTAAGAAGCATCTTTTAAAAAATTGAAGTATAGTTGATTTACAATGTTGTGTTAGTTTCAGTTGTACAGCAACGTGATCCTTTTATACATATATATGTCTCTCTTATCTATTTATCTATCTATTTCATTTGAGCTTCCCAGGTGGCTCAGTGGTAAAGAATCCACCTGCCAATGTAGAAGACACAGGAGATGTGGGTTCAATCCTGGGTCGGGAAGATCCCCTGGAGTAGGAAATGGCAACCCACTCCAGTATTCTTGCCTGGGAAATCCCATGGCCAGAGGAGCCTGGTGGGATACAGTCCATCAAGTCCCACAGGAGTAGCCAGGCTTTGGCTGAATCTCCCAGAGCCTGCATGACAGTCTAGGATACTCTCCTCCACCTCCCTGCCTTCTCAACTTCCTGCGGGTCAAACTAGCATCACAGCTCATTGATAGATCTCCCAGCCTTGCCAGGCTCTCTTCCTATTTCTGTCAGTCATTTCCCCTACTAAAGTCCACCAACATTTACTGTGGCCTGAGCATCTACTTCTCAGAGGATCCGCTCCAAGGCACATTCTTTTGTGTCAGGTTTCTTTCACTCAGCATATTGTCATCACGATATTTCTTAACTGGCATTGTCAGAACTAAACACCATACATCAATGGAAACATCACAATTCTCTAAATACACCTCAGGTCGGGTCAGTATTTTCTGTGTCCCGGATATGGGCTTAATCCCTGGTTCAGAAGAGTCCCTGGAAAAGGAAATGGCAATCCACTCCATGGACAGAGGAGACTGGCGGGTTATAGTCCATGGGGGTCGCAAACAGTTGGACATGACTAAGCACAGATGCACACACACACACACACACACACACACACACACACACACAGAGGATAGCTGACCCAAGGGAATGATGTATTGGGTTGGCCAAAAAGTTCATTTTGATTTTTCCATAAATTAACTTCTTGGCCAACCCAGTGCTTTACACTAAATTACTTCAATCATTCTCATGCATGCTTTTGCTGAGCCTCACCCCCTCCATCCTTCAGCTGCTGGATTTTGGACACAAACAAAGTCAGAGAGGTACCTCTGTCAACTTTTCTTCCTTCATAGAGCAGCAGAAGTGCTATGTACATACAAGGATGTTTGTCCCAGCTGATTGATACACAAATGTGCACAATAGTACAGAGATGAATAATATGGGCTCTGCGCTGGTTTACACACCTATGTGTGTCCACGGTGGGTGAGGCCACAGGCTGGGGCTTCATGCTCTCCTCCATGCTGTGTGTGCCCCTCCACCTCCTGGGTTGCCTTCTCGGGGCTAAGAGGACCATGGCTGAGGGCTGGCAGCACCTGACACAGCCTGTCTGGAGCCTTCACAATTGGAGTACAGACTTCCAGACTTGGATGTCAGGGGCCTGACCACCCTGACCCCAATGTCTGAAAGCAGCAAAGTGGTGGTGGTGGAGAGCATGATGTGACAGGCACCTTGGCTCACATCACCAGCTCACCCTCTTGTAGCCATAGCAGCCCCTGTTTCAGTCCCCCACCCAACCAGGGGCCTTGCCTTTCCCTGACAGTTACAGGAGTCTGCCTGAGGTGACGGAGGGGAGGAAGCACCAGGGTACTTATAACTAAAATAATTTTTTTTATTTTTAATAAAATGCCAAAAAATAAAAAAGAACATGGTCTCTGGACCCAAACAACCTGGCCCATATCCCTGCCCCAGTACTGTATCAGTTAGCAGTGCTTTCGGCTACAAGTTACAGAAAAGCAGACCAGCAATGGTTTAAAGAAATAGTTCATTTTCCTCCCATTATACAAAATCTAAAAACAAGCACATCTTGGCCTTGGTTTGCAGGCTCCACAGTGTCAGATCTGGCATCTCCACAATTCTCTTGGCCTTTCATTTATGCTTGGAAGACGGCTGTGTGTGCTTAGTCACTCAGTTGTGTCTGACTCTTTATGACTTCCTGGACTGTAGTCTGCTAAGCTCCTCCATCCATGGGGATTCTCCAGGCAAGAATACTGGAGTGGGTTGCCACGCCCTCCTCCAGAGGATCTTCCCGACCCAGGGATCTAACCCAGGTCTCCTGCATTGTAGGTAGATTCTTTACCATCCACTTAAATCATTTCTTACATATACAAGATGGTAAGACATGCAAAGTCTTTGCTAGAAGCAATCAGAAAATGTCTACTTACATTTCATTGGTCTCTCCTAGCTGCAAAGAAGCCTGAGATAGCAGAATTCGGCTTTACTAGTCTAGGATGGAGGTGGACAAAGGAGAAAGTGTTGAGAATAGGTGTTGAGTTTGGTAACCAATACAGATACTATAGCTGTTCACTACTGGAGGATCTTGGCCAAGTTACTTCCCTCTCTCAACTTAGCAATAATGGGTATAATAATAAAATTTACTTCATAAATTTTGCTGTGAGAAATAAATCAGCTATTATATACTAATGTTTAGAACTATGCCTGGAACATGCTGCTGCTGCTGCTAAGTCGCTTCAGTCGTGTCCGACTCTGTGCGACCCCATGGACGGCAGCCCACCAGGCTTCCCCATCCTTGGGATTCTCCAGGCAAGAACACTGGAGTGGGTTGCCAGTTCCTTCTCCAACGCATGAAAGTGAGAAGTGAAAGTGAAGTCACTCAGTAGTGTCTGACTCTTCTCGACCCCATGGACTGCAGCCTATGAGGATCCTCTGTCCATAGGATTTTCCAGGCAAAAGTACTGGAGTGGGGTGCCATTGCCTTCTCCATGCCTGGAACATAGTAAGTCCTTAATTATGGTAGATATTATTTATCACACAGGAAAATCAAACATAACCAAACTGTTTATCACAACAGCATCAATTACATAAATAAATCTGTCTTTTTTGGGAGAGTATAACAGAATACCATAGAATAGGTAGCTTAAAAACAAGAAAAACTCATTTTTTCACAGTTCTGGAAGCTAGGAAGCAAATTTAGTATCTGGTAAGGACCCACTGCATTTCGGACTCTTAACTTCCAGATGTTCAAGCTTGTTTTCGAAAAGGCAGAGGAACCAGAGATCAAATTGCCAACATCCGCTGGATCATGGAAAAAGCAAGAGAGTTCCAGAAAAACATCTATGTCTGCTTTATTGACTATGCCAAAGCCTTTTCCTGTGTGGATCACAATAAACTGTGGAAAATTCTGAAAGAGATGGGAATACCAGACCACCTGACCTGCCTCTTGAGAAATCTGTATGCAGCTCAGGAAGCAACAGTTAGAACTGGACATGGAACAACAGACTGGTTTCAAATAGGAAAAAGAGTACGTCAAGGCTATATACTGTCACCCTACTAATTTCACTTATATGCAGAGTACCTCATGAGAAACGCTGGGCTGCAAGAAGCACAGGCTGGAGTTAAGATTGCCGGGAGAAATATCAATAACCTCAGATATGCAGATGACACCCCTCTTATGGCAGAAAGTGAAGAGGAACTAAAAAGCCTCTTGATGAAAGTGAAAGAGGAGAGTGAAAAAGTTGGCTTGAAGCTCAACATTCAGAAAATGAAGATCATGGCATCTGGTCCCATCACTTCATGGGAAACAGATGGGGAAACAGTGGCTGACTTTATTTTGAGGGGCTCCAAAATCACTGCAGATGGTGACTGCAGCCATGAAATTAGAAGACGCTTACTCCTTGGAAGGAAAGTTGTGACCAACCTAGATAGCATATTCAAAAGCAGAGATATTACTTTGCCAACAAAGGTCCATCTAGTCAAGGCTATGGTTTTTCCAGTGGTCGTGTATGGATGTGAGAGTTGGACTGTGAAGAAAGCTGAGCACTGAAGAATTGATGCTTTTGAACTGTGGTGTTGGAGAAGACTCTTGAGAGTCCCTTGGACTGCAAGGAGATCCAACCAGTCCATCCTAAAGGAGATCAGTCCAGGGATTTCTTTGGAAGGAATGATGCTGAAGCTGAAACTCCAGTACTTTGGCCACCTCATGGGAAGAGTTGACTCATTGGAAAAGACTCTGATGCTGGGAGGGATTGGGGGCAGGAGGAGAAGGAGACGACAGAGGATGGGATGGCTGGATGGCATCACCAACTCGATGAACATGAGTCTGAGTGAACTCTGGGAGTTGGTGATGGACAGGGAGGCCTGGCATGCTGCAATTCATGGGGTCATAAAGAGTCAGACACGACTCTGCGACTGAACTGATCTGAACTGAAGGACCCACTTCCTGATTTATAGGCAGCCATCCTCTCACTGTGTCCTCAATGTGGTGGACTGGTCCAGGAAGCTCCCTGGGGTCTCTTTATAAGGGCACTAATCCCATTCATGAGGGCTTCACCCTCATGACCTAATCACCTTCCAAATGCTCCACCTCTAGATACTATCATTTTGGGGATTAGATTTCAACAGATACATTCAGTCTACAACAGTTCACTGATCCAACTAGCACACTATGTGTAGCTATCAAGATGTCAGTTGATCATGATTCGTATTGTAAGTTTGACCATATATTGTTCAGTGAATATAAAAAGTATAACAATATAACAAATATAACAATAAACAAAATATGATCTCTGTTATAAAAAGAAACATTATTTTCAGGAATCAGAGGTCTCCTAAGGCCTCAACTACTTCTTCTTATGTGAGCTTTTTGCCATTTTCAGACAAAGAATTGACTTTGCTCTCTGAGGAAATGACTTAAAAATTTTTCCTAAATGTTGTGAAAGAATTTAAGAAATAACCAAGATGACTCATCTATAATTGTATAACTTAGTCCCCCAGAGAGTGTTTGACCCAATGAGTATGCCCTACATGCTTAAGAATTTGAATTTAAAAAAAAAATTGGATTCTTTTTTTAAGGAAGGAAATCAGATCTTTAAATGACACACCTTACCTTAACTTGAGAAACAAAATACAGGTTCTCATCTCTGATAAGTCATACAATTTTTCCATAAAGAATGCTAATTTAATTTGCATATTCAAATATTAGAATCCTCAGATTTTTTTTAAATAGTCCAAGAAATGTAGAAAATTTGTTTTCTCTGAAAGTATCCTTATGTCTTTGCCTCAAAGGTGGCTCTGATGGCTTCAGGCAGGCCCTTTCATCCTGTCATTGAGTCCCATCATTTCTTCAGCTCATTTTCAGGGCAAATTTTCTGTTACTAAAATGGAAGTGTTGACCAAACTATTTAACAGTAACAGTTTATCAACCTCTAAGCTTGAGCTTCAGTGTAAAGGAGCACTACCTTTCAGGAATTCATTTTCAAGTTTTATCCCCTCTGTAATATATTCAGTGTGATTTGGATATCAAATCCTCTGTGGGGTTTGTCAATTTCACAGACCTCTGAACTACTCATGTGTTCAGTGAAGAAAAGAGCAGGCAAAACTTGAAGCTGAAATTTAGATTGGAAAGTATAATTGTAGAGAAGATTTTAATGACACCTGCTAATTGCTAGGAGACCTGGGAGAGCCTTGCAGTGTTAGGCAATATCCAGAAAAAAAAAACCACACACACACACAAAGGACTGGAACATAACATCTAGAAGCATCAGTGGATCCTGTCATAACCCCATCCTCTCCAGGATCTGTCATATATTTTGCTTTTGTATCTCTCTGTAGATGGTGAACAGGCTTCCCAGGCAATGCTAGTGGTAAAGAACTGCCTGCCAATGCAGGAGACTTGAGAAATGTGGGTTCAATCCCTGGGTTGGAAGGATCCCCTAGAGCAGGGCATGGCAACCCACTCCAGTATTCTTGCCTGGAGAATCCCATGGACAGAGGAGCTTAATGGGCTACAGTCCATAGGCTTGCAAAAAGCCAGACATGACTAAAGTGACTTACCACACACATGTAAATGGTGAACACATCACTGGGGTTCTGGGTAATCACAAGCCCTCTTATAAGAAAAATAGCAACATTGTTCCTCTTTGCACAACACACTGGCCCTCACCCTGAACAAGATGATGTCTGAATTCCCTGCTGCTCTCATATAGGCGTGTAGAGGGGGATACTTAAGTCCTTGCAGAGCCAGGAGATCAGCATCTTTAAGGCTCAGTGCTGAACATCAAGTTATCCAGCACCCTGGGCACCGGAGAGGGCCCCAAGTGTCTATACCTCACTTGCCCTCTCCTTTCTCACTTCAGTGCGTGCCAGCCTGACCTCGACTTCTAGCACCTTCATTTCTTAGAGTTGAAGGCATTCTCTGGCCACCAGAACCAGCTTTGCTTGCCATGGATTCATGCCCCACCTCTGGCTCAGCAATCTTCACCCAAAGATGCTCAGGAGTGGATGATATACATCGTGCTCTCTGGACAGGATAACTCATTTTCCTAAGTCTTCTTCCGGACTGAACTCTAGTCGCTTCTAGTGGCAACTTGCTCAATAATGGACTATTTATTGGCTGCCTTCTCTTCCCTGTCTCCCTTCTGCATTTCCCTACCAGTGGTTCCTAGGATCACTCTCAGAAGAAACTACCTGTTTCCAAATCTTTGTCTCAGGATTGCTTCTGGGAAAATCCAAATGAAAACACAGATACTGAAACCAAATACAGGGAGGAACATAACAAATATCCCCCACAACCTGATGAGGGAGTGAAGTAAGTGCAGGCTTCAGAGTTGGATATGACTGGTTTCTAATCCCAAACCATCTGTATCCTAAGTCTGTAACTCTGGCCAAGTTATAATGATCTTGGAGTCTCAGTTTACTCACTTGCAATATCCTTCCTCATAGAGTTGTTGTATTAAACAAGGTAACCGATGTAAAGGGCCCAGAATATAGGATGAACTTAAAAGTGGATAAGGAAAAATGGTATAGATGATCTTATTTACAAAACAGAAATGGAGGCACAGATATAGAGAACAAATATATGGACACCAAGAGGGGTAGGGGAGTGTGGGATGAACTTGGAAATTAGGTTTGACATATTTACACTATTGATGCTATGTATAAATTAGATAACTAATGAGAACATACTATATAGCTCAGGGAACTCTACTCAATGCTCTGTGGTGACTCAAATGGGAAGGAAAATCAAAAAAGAGGGGATATATGTATACAAATGGCTGATTCACGTCACTGTACAGTAGAAACTAACACAACATTATGAAGAAACTATACTCCAATAAAAATTAATTTAAAAAAAAGAAAGTGGATGAGATTATTATTTCTTCAAGCCTGCCAACTCCCACCCCAGGCTATTCAATGGAACAGAAAACTGTACTTTTTGTTTTAAAGTGGCTTCCCAAAGAGAACTCTTTTTCACACTCATACGCACAGTTCCAATTTCTCCCAAACACCATGGAATGTGGAAATGACCCTTACTCCAGCCTGATTCAGGCAAGGAAAATGTTTTAACACATAAGAGATGAAAATTCACCAAGTTTCTTGAAAGGTTAAGAAGTGTTAGTCACTCAGTTGTATCCGACTTTTTGCAACCCTATGGACTATAACTCACTAGGCTTCTCTATCCATGGAATTCTCCAGGCAGAATACTAGAGTGGGTTGCCATTTCCTTTTCTGGGGGATCTTCCCAAGCCAGGGATGGAACCTGGGTCTCCTATACCGCAGGCAGATTCTTTACCGTTTGAGCCACCAGGGAAGCCCTTGAAAGGTTAACATCTGCCCTAACTCGTTACCTGAAAGCAAGCAGATGGTCCTCAGCCACATACATCACTTGCAATTTTTCAACAGAAGCAGCCGTTTACTCAAGGGAGCAACAAAACCCACCCAGTGGAAGTGGTAGCCTTCTGGAAATTTGGGGAAGCAGACAAAGTATTTCACTGCCCCCAAGGGACCCCAGGATATGCTGTGGTCTCATCTGGTCGTCAGGGTATTTGGAGACTGTATTTTGGGACTCCTCTGATGTGTTTTAATGATAGACATACCACCACTTCCTTTAAGGGTTGAATGATAATGATGCTCTGAATTCACATAGCACTTTTACTCCTTTAAGTGTGTTACTATATAGTGGTTTGCTTCATTTTGTATTGCAATAGTTCTGACTTCAAGAAATTGTTCCTCTTTTTCAGTCAGAATTTTTGTAAACCACATTGTATTTCTCATGGCAATGTCCCTTTGGGATTTATAGACCAAATAAAAAAACCTCCTCTGTGTTAACACCTTTCAATAGTTGTAGATCACAGCTATAGCCCATTCCTCTCCCGCTTTCATGCTTTTATCCATCAAAATCACTTCAAATCCATTTGAAAGTTGGGGGTGGGGCCAAAGAATGGCATTAAGCACCATAAAACTCCATCAGCCATGTCTTCAACATACCTTATATAGTTCCTCATCCTTCTGGCCTGCCATTTCTTACAATTATTTTTGCACCTTTTCTCTGGTTTCAAGAGAAATATATATATGTTAGGTGAAAATTTCAGCAACATCACAGTAGAAAAGACATTTTCAACTGTCAGGCCTTCACAGTCTCTTTCAGACAAAAACAATTCCAGTCATCTTGGACTTTCTTGTCTTTCTTTGCTTTTCTTCATTTCCAGATGAAGGCACTTAAACCCTTCTGCACCATGTCTACAAAATGAAATAATATAACTAAGGTGGATTCAGTTATTTTTTTCCCTCATAGCCCATTCAGACATCTTAATCTGACAGGCCTAACAGTTGAGAAAACTCCCCTGTAACTGTTTACACACGTGCGTGCGTGCACACACACACACGCACACACACGCACACACGCGCGCACACACACACACACACACACACACATCTGACCATTCCATCTTTCTGCTGCTCACCATCCCATCCTCTCTCAGAATCCATTCTCCACGTGGCTGGTCATGGCCAATCTCCCACCAGGCTGTGTCCTAGATTCAGCTCCTGCCTCAATTAAGGAAATATGGGAGACAAAGCAGCACTTATTTTTAAATTAAAAAGCCTCCTGGCTTCCTCCCTACAGACTGCCCTGAATGTGCTGCCCTGATCAAAGCCACTTTGAACACTCTTGTGCTCTAGCAAGCAAGGGAAGAAGTGTCGCCTGTAGAAAATGTTCATGTAAAGAAAGCATTAGAGCATCAGGAAGATGTGAAGGGCAGAAGTCCATGTGGAGAAATCTCCAAAGTTTGTTTTTCTTCATTCCACGAGATCTCAAAGAACATGATTAAAACTATGTTTCATGGTTTTAATTCTTTTTACTTATTCTAATTTTTATAGGCTTTTCTTGTTTCTTGTTTAGTGTTTGGCTGATTGCTTCTTCTTATCCTTGTCCATTTTCATTCTTCTTTTTTTAAAAATGAATTTCCCTCTTGCATTTTCTTTCTCAGAAGCCCCATTTGCTTCATTTTTCACCATCCCTCCATCCCTAGTCCTTCAACTACATCCCCTACTCCACTGCACCTTCTCTACAAAAAAAAAAAATAAGAATCGCTGACCTAGTTATCATTTCTTGCCACTTTTCAGCCCCTAAAACTGATTTTTTTTAAAAAAAGTAAACTCATGGGAAACAACACAAATATCCCATCAGCTGGTGAAATCCATACAATGAAATGCTACTAGCAGTAATAAAGAATGAGCCACTGATAAACACATCATCTTAGGTGAATTTCAAAGTAATTGTTGAGCCAAAACAAAACACAAAAACAAAATCAATCCAGTCAAAAAACGGCCAGGACTTCCTTGGTGGTCCAGTGGATTAGAATCTGCCTGCCGATGCAGGGGACACCACTCTGATCCCTGGTCTGGGAAGATCCCATATGCAACAGGGCAAATAAACTCTCACTTCCTAGAGCCTATGCTCACAGCAAGAGAAGCCACCGCAATGAGAAGCCCACTTGACAAAACTAGAGAAAGTCTGCGCACAAAGACCCAGTGCAGCCAAAAATCAATAATTTTTTTTAATTGGCCAGAAGACCTGAATTGACATTTCTTCAAAGAAAACAAACTGATGGCCAATAGGCACAGGAAAAGATGATCAACATCACTTACTATAAAAGAAATGCAAATCAAAAATACAGTAAGATACCACCTTACATCAGTCAGAATGGCCATCATTAAAAAGTCTACAAATAACAAATGTAGAGAAAAGGGAACCTTCTTACACTGTTAGTGGGAATGTAAATTAATGCAGCCTTTATGGAAAACAGTATGAAGATTCCTCAAAAATTAACAAATAAAGTGGTCATATGACCCAACAATTCTACTTCTGGTGATATATCAAGATAAAACTAATTCAAAAAGATAGGTGGACCCCTTCGTTCATAGTAGCACTATTTACAATAGGCAAGACATAGAAACAACCTAAATGTCCATCAATGGATGAGTGGATAAAGAAGATACAGTGCACATACACAATGGAATACTACTCAGCTGTAAAAAAGAATGAAAAATGCCATTTGCAGCAACATGGATAGACTTGGAGATTATCATACTAAGTGAAATAAATCAAAGAGAGAAAGACAATGATATCAGTTACATGTGGAATCTATAATATGACACAAATGAATTTATGAAACAGAAGCAGACTCACAGATATAGAGAACAGATTTGTTGTTGCCATGGGGGAAAGAGGTGACGTAGGGATGGATTGGGAACTTGGGATTAGCAGGTGCAAACTATTAAATACATAATGGATTAACAAGTTCCTACTATATAGCATCAGGAACTATATTCAATATCCTGTAATAAACCAAAATGCCAAAGAATACAAAAAAATATGTATATATAGCTAAATCATTTGCTATATATCAGAAACTAACACAACATTGTAAATCAACTATACTTCAATAAAAAATAAATTTAAAAAAATTGTTGAGCAAAAAGAAGTCAAAGAGGTACATATTGCATAATTTAATTTATATGAAGTTCAAGAATAAGCAAAATGAAGCTATAGTGATAGAAATCAGAACAGCTGTTGTAGTTCAGTTCAGTTTGCGACCCCATGGACTGCAGCACGCCAGGACTCCCTGTCCATCACCAACTCCCAGAGTTTACTCAAACTCATGTTCATTGAGTTGGTGATGCCATCCAACCATCTCATCCTCTGTTGTCCCCTTCTCCTGCTGCCTCCAATCTTTCCCAGTATCAGGGTCTTTTCAAATGAGTCAGTTCTTCAAATCAGGTGGCAAAGTACTGGAGTATCAGCTTCAGCTTTAGTCCTTCCAATGACTGTTCAGGACAGATTTCCTTTAGGATGGACTTGCAGCCATGAAAATTAAAGACGCTTACTCCTTGGGAAATAGATGGGGAAACAGTGGAAACAGTGTCAGACTTTATTTTTCTGGGCTCCAAAATCACTGCAGATGGTGACTGCAGCCATGAAATTAAAAGACGCTTACTCCTTGGAAGAAAAGTTATGACCAACCTAGATAGCATATTCAAAAGCAGAGATATTACTTTGCCGACTAAGGTCTGTCTAGTCAAGGCTATGGTTTTTCCTGTGGTCATGTATGGATGTGAGAGTTGGACTGTAAAGAAGGCTGAGTGCCGAAGAATTGATGCTTTTGAACTGTGGTGTTGGAGAAGACTCTTGAGAGTCCCTTGGACTGCAAGGAGATCCAACCAGTCCATTCTGAAGGAGATCAACCCTGGGATTTCTTTGGAAGGAATGATGCTAAAGCTGAAACTCCAGTACCTTGGCCACCTCATGTGAAGAGTTGACACATTGGAAAAGACTGATGCTGGGAGGGATTTGGGGTAGGAGGAGAAGGGGATGACAGAGGATGGGATGGCTGGATGGCATCACTGACTCGATGGGTGTGAGTCTGAGTGAACTCCGGGAGTTGGTGATGGACAGGGAGGCCTGGCGTGCTGGGATTCATGGGGTCACAAAGAGTGGGACACGCTGAACTGAACTGAACTGAGTTGGATCTCTTTGCAGTCCAAGGGACTCTCAAAGGTCTCCTTCAACGCCACAGTTCAAAGGCATCAATTCTTCGGTGCTCAGGTTTCTTTATAATCCAACTCTCACATCCATACATGACCACTGGAAATATCATAGCTTTGACTAGGTGGACCATTGTTGGCAAAGTAACGCTCTGCTGTCTAGGTTGGTCATAGCTTTTCTTCCAAGGAGCAAGCATCTTTTAATTTCATGGCTGCAGTCACCACCTGCAGTGATTTTGGGGCCTCCAAATAAAAAGTCTGTCACTGTTTCCACTGTTTCCCCATCTATTTCCCAAGAAGTGATGGGACCTGATGCCATGATCTTAGTTTTCTGAATGTTGAGTTTTAAGTCAACTTTTTCACTCTCCTCTTTGTTCCATGTCCAGTTCTAACTGTTGCTTCTTGACCTGCATACAGATTTCTCAGGAGGCAGATAAGGTGGTCTGGTATTGCCATCTCTTTAAGAGTTTTCCACAGTTTGGTGTGATCCACAGAGTCAAAGTCTTTGACATATTCAATAAAGCAGAAGTAGATGGTTTTGTGGAACTCTCTTGCCTTTTTGATGATCCAATGGATGTTGGCAGTTTGATCTCTGGTTCCTCTGCCTTTTCTAAATCCAGCTTGAACATCTGGAAGTTCATGGTTCATGTACTGTTGAAGCCTGGCTTAGAGAATTTTGAGCATTACTTTACTAGTGTGTGAGATGAGTGCAATTGTGCGGTTGTTTGGGCATTCTTTGGCATTGCCTTTCTTTGGGATTGGAATAAAAACTGACTTTTCCAGTCCTGTGGCCACTGCTGAGTTTTCCAAATTTGCTGGCATATTGAGTGCAGCACTTTCACAGCATCATCTTTTAGGATTTTAAATAGCTCAATTGGAATTCCATCACCTCCACTAGCTTTGTTCATTGTGATGCCTCCTAAGGGCCACTTGACTTCACATTCCAGGATGTCTGGCTCTAAGTGAGTGATCACACCGCTGGATTACCTGGGTCATGAAGATCTGTTTTGTGTAGTTCTTCTGTGTCTTCTTGCCACCTCTTCTTAATATCTTCTGCTTTTGTTGATGCTGATGCTGCTAAGTCACTTCAGTCATGTCTGACTCTTTGCAACCCCATAGACGGCAGCCCACCAGGCTCCTCTGTCCTTGGGATTCTCCAGGCAGGAAAACTGGAGTGGGTTGCCATTTCCTTCTCCAATGCATGCATGCATGCCATCACTTCAGCCATGTCCGACTCTGTGCAACCCCATGGACAGCAGCCCACCAGGCTCCTCTGTCCACAGGATTCTCCAGGCAAGAATACTGGAGTGGGTTGCCATTTCCTGCTTTTGTTAGGTCCATACCATTTCTATCCTTTATTGTTCCCATCTTTGCATGAAAATTTCCCTTGGTATCTCTAATTTTTTTAAAAGATCTCTAGTCTTTCCCATTCTATTATTTTCCTCTATTTCTTTGCATTAATTACTGAGGAAGGCTTTCTTATCTCTCCTTGCTATTCTTTGGAACTCTCCATTCAAATGGGTATATCTTTCCTTTCCTCCTTTGCCTTTCACTTCTCTTCTTTTCACAGCTATTTGTAAGGCCTCTCAGCTGTTGTAGAAAGATAGGGAATTGAATAGGAGGAGACATGAGGGCACTTTTAGAGGTGATGGAAATTTTCTTTATCTTGATTCGGGTGTGTTCACATTTGTCAAAACTCATCATACTGTATGCTTTAGATCTGTGCGTCTTACAGTCTTTAAATTTATCTCAGTTTGAAAAGAAATCTTTTAAAGATTTTTTAAAAAGTAGATAACTATTAATTGTGGTAGTTACATAGTATGGCTTATAATGTGATTATTTAAAAATCATTTTTATGATCCAATACCTGAAGACTATTAGAAGTGTGGCCAAAATGTCACAGTATGAAAAGGGGCCCAGAGAGTGGTCAAATATCAGAGTGGCCAAAATGTCAGAGTATGAAGACCCTGGACTCCACTGCTTCCACGGGCACACTAAAATTAAGCTATTTGCAGAACAACTGTCTATAAGAACAACGTGGAGATTGGCAGAGAATATTTTTGAAAACTAAAGATATAAAGAAAGAATAATCCGAGATGGATAGAAGTAGAAATGTAGTATCATCAAGATACATTACCCTCAAATTACCCACAAAGAGGAGAACAGTCACAATTGCAGAGATTCTCCCCAAGGAGCTGGGGTCCAAGCCCCACATCAGACTCTCCAGCCTGGGGGGGTCCCACAGCAGGAAGATAAATCCTCAAATGTCTGGCTTTGAAGGCCAGTGAAATTTGCATATAGGAGAGCTGTAGGAAACAGAGACTGCTCTTAAAAGGTGCCTGCAAAATCTCACATACTCCAAGATCCAGCACAGAGGCAGTAATTTGAAAGGAGCCAGGGTCAGACCTACTTGCTGGTCTTAGAAAGCCTCTCAGAGAGGCAGGAGGCAACTGGGCTTTCCCTGGAGATGTAGACACTGGTGGCAGCCATTTGGGGAGCTCATTATATCATGAAGACATTTGTGCTGACAAGTATGATTTGGGGATCCTCCTTGTAGCTTATTCCTACCTGGGCTAGCCAGTTAAGACCAGCCTGAGACCTGCTCTCCCCATCCTTTCCCCCAAGGCCTGCAACCAGCTGCCCAGGCCCCAGCCCCACCCACCAGCAGATGACACCCTCAGCACAAGGCAAGGCCTGGCAGCCTACCAGCCCCACATACCAGTACATTCACAGTACATCACTGACTCAATGGGCATGAGTTTGAGTAAACTCTGGGAGGTGGCGATGGACAGGGGGACCTGGCGTGCTACAGTCCATGAGCTACTGAACTGAACTGAACTGACTGAGTCCCACCTCAAGAGAAGGGCCCCTCAGCCCACATAGGAGGCACTGCTCGATCATATAGCTCTGGTGTGCTCCTGGGCTCCATAAGATGTGTCTAACATAAGGCCACTTCTCGAAGATCAGGAAATATAACTGATTGACCTAATACATACAAATAAACAGAGAATTCGACAAAATGAAGGACAAAGGAATATGTTCCAAAGAAACAAGATAAAACCCCAAAAGAAAAACAAAGAAAAATGGAGATAATCACTCTACCTTATAAATAGTTCAAGTTAATAATTATAAAAATGCTCAGTGGAGATGTCCTTGATGGTCCAGTGGTTAAGACTTTGCCTTTCCATGCAGGAGGTATACAACAGTTACATGAACAAATATAGCACATGAAACTCTGCTCAGTGTTATGTGGCAGCCTGGATGGGAGGGGAGTTTGAGGGATGATGGATATATGTATATGTATGGCTGAGTCCCTTTGCTGCTGCTGCTGCTGCTGCAGCTAAGTTGCTTCAGTTGTGTCCGACTCAGCAACCCCATGGACCACAGCCTACCAGGCTCCTCCGCCCATGGGATTTTCCAGGCAAGAGTACTGGAGTGGGGTGCCATTCCCGGAGTCCCTTTGCTATTCACTTGAAACTATCACAATATTGTTTGTTAACTGGCTATACTCCAATACAAAATAAAAAGTTTAAAAAATGAATAAAAATAAAAGTAGTGCAGGATATATAAAAACAAAAACTATGTCATAACAATTTCAGTAAAATGCTTCACATCAAAAAAATTTTTTTAAATGCTTAATGAACTCAGGAAAAAAGGATGACTACAAAGAGAAGTTTAACAAAATATAAAGAAGAGCCAAATGGAGCTGAAATAAATAAACAAATAACTGAAATAAAAAATACTCTAGAAGGGATCAACAGTAGATTAGATGATGCAAAAGAACGAACTGGTGACTTGGAAGACAGAGCAGTGGAAATCATGAAAGTTGAGCAGAAAAAAGAAAAAAAGAATTTTTAAAAATGAGGACAGTTTAAGAGACCTCTAGTATAACATCAAGCATACTAACATTCATATTACAAGGGTCTCAGAAGGAAGAGAGAGAGAACAGGGCAGAGAAGTTATTTGAAGCAATAATAGCTGAAATTTTTCCTAATCTGGGAAAAGAAATTGAAATCGAAATCCAGGAAGTCCTCTGGCGGCCTAGAGTAGGTATTCTGGGGCTTTCACTACTGTGGCCCGGATTCGATCACTGGTTGGGAAGCTGAGATCCTGCAAGCTGTGAGATGCAGTCAAAAATAAAGAAGAAGTAAGAAATATAGATCAGGAAGCACAGAGGCCCAAACAAGATCAACCCAAAAAGGTCCACACGAAGACACTTTACAATTACAATGGCAAAAATTAAACCGAGAATCTGAAGAGCAGCAAGGGAGAAGCAACTAGTTATATAAAATGGAGCCCCCATAAGAGTGCCAGCAGACTGTCAGCTGAAACTCTGCAGTCCAGAAGGGAGTTGCACAATATATTTAAAGTGATTAAAGGGAAAAAGCTACCACCAAGAATACTCTACCTGGCAGGGTTTTCATTCATATTTAAAGGACAGATAAAGAGTTTTATAGACAAGCAAGAGTTAAAGAGTTCAGGACCACTAAACCAACTTTACAAGAAATGAAGGACCTTCTCTAAGCAGAAAAGGTCACAACTAGAAATATAAAAATTACAAAAGGAAAAGTCTCATTGGTAAAGGCAATATACAATAAAGTTGATAGATCAACCACTTATAAAGCTAGCACATGCATGCGTACTGAGTTGCTTCAGTTGGGTCTGACTCTTTGGGATCCTATGGACGGTAGCCTGCCAGACTCTTCCATCCATGGAATTCTCCAGGCAAGAATACCAGAGTGGGTTGCCATGCCCTCCTTCAAGGGATCTTCCCAACTCAGGGATCAGACCTGCGTCTCTTACATCTCCTGCATTGACAGATGGGTTCTTTATCACTAGTGCCACCTGGGAAGACCCTATAAAGCTAGTAGAGAGGTTAAAAGACAAAAATAGTAAAATCATCTATATTGACAATACATAGTTAAGGGATACACAATACAAAACAATGTGAAGTAGGGCACCAAAAACATTCATTGTGGTGGGGAGGGAGTAAAAATGCAGGATTGTCAGAATGCATTCAAACTTGAGATTATTAATAGATGAATAGGAAAGAAGATGTAGTGTGTGTAATATACAATGGAATGTTATTTTTTGTGTTATTCAGGCCCCTTTCCCCTCCAAAAAAGAATGAAATTTTGCCATTTGTAACAACTTGGATGGACCTAGAGGGTGTTAGGCAAAGTGAAATAAGTCAGACAGAGAAAGACAAATACTATTTGATCTCACTTATACATGGACTCTAAAGAACAAAACAAAGGAACATAACTAAATAGAAACAGAGTCATAGATACAGAGAAGAGATGGCTACCAGAAAGGAGAAAGTAGGGAGTGCGTGAAATAGGTGAAATACCACAAGCTGCATGGCACAGCCAAAAAGAGAGAGAGAAGAGAATAAATCCTAAGAGTCCTAATCACAAGGGAAAAAATTTCTTTTTCTTTTGTTTTATGTCTATACAAGATGGTGGGTGTTCACTAAACCTATTGTGATAATCATTTCATGATGTATGTAAGTCAAATCATTATGCCATATGCCTTAAACTTATGCAGTGCTGTATATCAATTACATCTCAATAAAACTGGCAGGAAAAAAAAGAAATATCCAATATTCTCCCTCTTTCAAATAGGGAGAATGTTGGATTTCTTCCAAATAATTTTTCTGAAGACTAATAACCTGGAGAAATGTTTAATGTGAAAAAGGCAAGATGTGAAATCGTACATAAGAATGGCATCTTTTCTCTTAAGAAATGTTTTATATAGTACATGCATGGACTACAGTAGAGGAGATTAAAAAAAATTAATAGTCAATAGCATTCCTCTTCTTTTCATATAAGAGATTTTTCTTTCCCTAATGTTTGATTCTGACAGTTAAGTAAAGTGGGACTTAAAAGGCAATACCACAGGCTATAGTTCCATTTTTAGTATGGTCACCTCAAAGTTTGCCCCGGGTTGCACAGAGAGTGAATAGATCCTGGAAGACTGCTTTGTTTCCTTCCCAACATCCCTGTGCTTGGTGCAGCAGATCGTTCATTTGGTTTCTGTCCTCTTGTCCTAGTGGCCAGAACCCTGTAAACCTACCCTCCTGTGGGCTAATACCCACTACTTTTTTGCCTCTTAAACCAGACATGGTCAGTCACTCCCCACTTTCTCCTTTCTGGCAACCATCTGTTCTCTGTATCTATGACTGTTTCTGTTTGGTTATGTTCCTTTGTTTTGTTCTTTAGAGTCCATGTATAAGTGAGATCAAACAGTATTTGTCTTTTTCTGTCTGACATTTCACTTTGCATAATACCCTCTAGGTCCATCCAAGTTGTTACAAAGCTGTCAGCATACGTTTGTTTTTTTTTTAAGTCAATCTAATCAACTTCAGAAAAAGTTAAATGACTGTGAGAAAGCTGAGATCCTGACAGAAGGCAAGTGATAAGCCATGTGATTTTTCAACAAACACTGATGAGAATGGCAGGTCTTTTTTTCTAGATCAATTTAGGTAAGAAAGTGCAAAACCTTTAAGAGGTGATGATGGGTTATCTTGGTGATTCGTCGACTTATTTTTTTTCAGAGATGATATAAAGCAGCTATCACTCTTGAAAAGACAAAATAAGAGAATAGCAGCAAGTAAAAAGAACTAAAACATGATGAAATCTTGACAGATACCAATCAAAGGGAAAGTGAATTTAAAGAAAAGAAAAGAATCAAAACTTGGGAAGGACTGACTCTGTTTTCCCATTCTGTCTTCATTTTCTTAATGTACTTATGAATGTATCTTTAGGAGAGAATCACTTCTCATTTTTGTGGCAATATGGGACTTCTCTTTGATTGACTAGTTCAGTTAGTTTCTCTTGTGAGGAAGGGTGGTGTTCCAGAGGTTAAGATGGAGGGAGAGATGAATAGGTGGAGCACAGAGGCTTATTAGGACATTGAAACTATCCCGTATGATACTATAATGATGGATACATGTCATTATACATTTGTCTAAATGCATAGAATATAGAACAACAAGAATGAACTCTCATGTACACTATGGACTTTGGGTGATAATAATGTCTATGTAGGCTCATCAATCGTAACAAAAGTACCACTCTGTACCTTCTTTTCAATTTTTCAGTGAACCTAAAATGCTGTAGGAAAATCGAGTCTTCAATAAAGAAATTTTAAAGAAGAAAAAATAATACTGATAAAAAAAGTTTAAAGAAGTGTGGTATTGGAATAGACACTGTTATTCACAGACACAGTATCCATTTCCCCCTTCTTCCATCCTAACAAAATCCAATTCTGTTCAAGCATCCTCCTCAATTTCCCAGAGCCCAGCTGACTCAGGAGAAACTGACTCCTTCCTCAGTTCCAGGAGCAGGTCTTGATTAGTCTCAGCTATTCAAGGTAATCCCATCATTCTTACAAGTGACTGATTCAGAAACTCAAGCTTAAAGACAGTGCATGGCATTGTCTGAGTGATTGTGGTCACATGACCATAGCCTACCCAATCACACTGTAGGAAAGGACTTTTAGGATATGATTGAGAAAGATGTTTTCTTGCTCTCTCCCACTGAACATGAATAAAGAAGCACATTGCCCCAGGTGCTGCTGGAACTAGCAGCCACTTTGCAACCATGAGGAAAGTCCAATTGAAAACAAAAGAAACACATGAAGGAAAGTAGAGCCAAGAGAATTGAGAGAATGGTGCCTGGAACTTGCATTACCTTTGGGCATGGTAATAGATTTCCTTAATTTTAAAACAGTTTTACCTTATTTTTATTACCTGCTACTGGGAATAATCTGAGCAGTACAGGTTTTCCCTACTTGATGCATGCAAATTGGTTTTTACATCATCTTTTGCTCACATATATCCATGACTTTTGCTATACTTGGGCAACCAAGTATTTTCAAAACATATCATACATAGTCAGTTGTGCTAATATAATTATAAGCCTCCAATAAGACTAACCAAAAGCCTAAACGCATGGAATTTGATCAAATCTGCCAAACTGGTCAGTCGTGAGTTTATTCATCCAACAATGAATTATTGAGAGCCTAATACGCAGAAAGCATTAAACAATGTAAAGTCCGCTGCACCCTGATTCTGTCCCTTTAAATTATATTTGAGTACAAAGAAAATAGGGCAATCTGTGATTATGCATATATCATTACAAACTACTGCACAAATATTTGGCTAATAACTATGAGTTAAATAGTATGACATTCCCATGAGAAAATTAATTACTTGAACATGTGTTGCATAAAATATGTCAGATCATTTATTTGGATGTTGTGGATTCCATATTAGCTTTTAACCAAAGGAAATACATGAGAAATAAACATGAAATGCACACTCTATACATCATAAATGTCATATTATGCCCAAGGGCTTAGTGCAAGTGAACAATTTTTTTCTGGATGAAGAGAGTATTGTCTGAAAGATCATAAGATCACAGATCCAAAGAAGGGAGCCCTGTTGCAATGAGTTTTTCATGTGTTAAGGTTTGCACCTATTGATAACTTGTCAATTCAAAGATTACGTTTCAGATAAATAACTATGTGTAAAGAATGGATAGATTAATCATTTCAGATACCAAACTGCCTTCTAAAGTAGTTTGGAATTCTATCCGTCTAGGAATTTAAAAAGTAGAGATTTATGGTGTGATATGAATACCTACATTCTGATTTTTTTATGGTTTTAGCAATTTTGAGGAAGAAGGGTCTATATAAAGATCTATAGGTTAGAGACTAAAAATTGCCACTAAAGATGGACATATAGTACTACAATAAATGATGGTGCAAAATAACTAACTGGAAAAAAAGAAACTAATAAAGTCAGATATATACACGAACAAACTGAAGACTCTATTGTTTGCTGAGAGCCAAGAAACAGTTCACGAATGGAAAGGAAATTCCCCAGGGAAGCATATGGGCTTTTTACTTTGTATACTCCAGAGAGAATATTCTTATCCAGTCATACAGCAGGACCTTCTTCATATTAATACAGATACAGGATAAGAGTGATGCCCATTCCATAAACTAACCATGTTAGAGCAGGTTTGCTTTGGTTTCAGGCCAAAAGATTTGTCCTTTAAAATATCCAAGCTCACATAATTAGAATGTCTTATATCCAACTTCTGATTGACAAAGTGGTATTTGTCCTCCCAGTCTCAGACTTGACAAATAGCTAATTTATTTCTCATTTTCTTAGGTTTGGTACAAGCATTCTCTAGGCTAGAATTATTTATTTGAACACATTTGCGTTGAGATTATACATTTTCTATAGTGCACCAAAGTGCATGCCTCTGCTCTAAGTCTTCTCTTTACATATGAAGGAGTATTGTCACAGTTGTAGTGGATGGGATGATTTCAAAAGTAATGTTTTCAGAGACTGTGGACATTTTGCTTTAGCGCAGTAACAAAAACTTCTATGCCAATTCAGACTTAGCTCATGATTTGAACTACTTTAAAGTATGCGGGTGGAGGTTACAGTATTATGTGGGATATGTGTGAGGTGGAAAGGAGGAATGTAAAAAGAAATGTTCTCTGGCAAAACCAGAAACCTACACTTGGACAGTTAATTTTGTCAACATTTCTAATAATTATGAACCATTACAAACTTATTCTCTGGTCAAACAGGAAAAAAGACAAATACAGTATGATATCACTTATATATGGAATTCAAAAAGGCCAAGCTGATATAACCAGAGAGTAGAATAGCAGTTGCCAGGGGTTGGGGGTGGGGGAAATGAAAAGATAGTGGTCAAAGAGTACAAACTTACAGTTATTAGATTAACAAATTCTGAGGATCTAAAGTATAGCCTGGTGATTATAGCTAATGATACTGTATCATATACTTGAATGTTGCTAAGAGACGAATATTTAAATGTTCTCATCACAAACAAGAAACGGTAATTATGTGACAGGATGGAGGTGTTAGCTAATGCTATGGTGCTAATCATTTTACAAGATATAAGTGTATCAAATCAACACATTATACACCTTAAACTAACACAATATGTCAATTATACTTCAATAAGGCTGGGGGCAAAAAAGAATAGGCGAAAGGCTAAAAAGTAACTCAAGAAGGTAGGGACTTCCCTGGTGGTACAGTGGATAAGAATCTGCCTGCCAATGCAGGGGACACAGGTTTGATCCCTGGTCCGGGAAGATTCCATAAGCTGAGGAGCAACTAAGCCCGTGAACCACACTACTGAGCCTTCATGCAGCAACTACTGAAGTCTGTGCTCTAAAGCCTATGCTCAGCAACAAGAGAAGCCACCCCAATGAGCAACCCATGCACCATAACAAAGAGTAGCTCCCGCTCACTGCAGGAAAAAGCCTGTGCAGCAGTGAACAACCAGTGCAACCAGAAATAAAATAAATACATAATGCTTTTAAAGTTAGGAATGACATAAGTAGAAGGAAAGGATTTTAAAAAGAAAGAACAAAAATCAAAGAAATAGAATATCAAGCCAAAGTAAACAGGATCAACAAAATAAAACACTATTTATTTATATGAATATAATGATGACAAATATAACATGCTAGATACACCCAGATAGGCTTATCCTCATACATTTAACTGTCCTGCTAACAGATAATTATTGTTAAAGATTGTGTTTCTTCTCATGTAAATTTATTTTTTCTAAGAAACATTATTAAGTAGGGAGAAAAACCCCAAAGCAAAAACTTATTTTCCAAACAAATACATGTACCTGAATCCACATGTTTTGGGGGCTGACTATGTAACTCTAATGGCAGAAAGTGAAGAGGAACTAAAGAGCCTCTTGATGATAGTGAAAGAGGAAAGTGAAAAAGCTTACTTGAAACTCAGCTTTCAAAAAATTAAAATTATGTTATCCAGTCCCATCACTTCATAGCAAATAGACGGGGGAAAATGTGGAAGCAGTGACAGATTTTATTTTCTTGGTCTCATTTTGAAGACGGACCACAGCCATGAAATTAAGAGACATTTGCTTCTTGGAAGGAAAGCTATCACAAATCTAGATAGCGTATTGCAAAGCAGAGACATCACTTTGCCAACAAAGGTCCGCTATGTTTTTTCCAGTAGTCACGTACAGATGTGAGAGTTGGACCCTAAAGAATACTGAGTGTCAAAGAATTGACGTTTTTGAATTGCAGGGCTAGAGAATACTCAAGAGTCCCTTGGACTGCAAGGAGATCAAGTCAGTCAATCCTAAAGGAAATCAGTTCTGAATATTCACTGGAGGACTGATGCTAAAGCTGAAGCTCCAATACTTTGGCCACCTGATGCAAAGAGCAGACTCATTGGAAAAGACCCTGATGCTGGGAAAGAGTGAAGGCAGGAGAAGGGGACAACAGAGGATGCGATGGTTGGACGGCATCACCAACTCAACATGAATTTGAACAAACTTTGGGATATAATGAAGAACCAGGATGTCTGGCATGCTGCAGTCCATGGGGTCACGAAGAGTCAGACACGGCATCATGACTGAACAACAACAGCAACAACAAAAGGGGGGTTGGAGATAAGAGTTCTGAAAACTAAAGACAAGGGAAAATCTTGAAATCAATGAAAGAGAAATTACACTTTACCTGTAGCAAAAACAATTCAAATGGCAGTGGATTTCTCATCAAAAATTATGCAGGCTATAAGAAAGTTGTATAAAATTTTTCAATTGCTAAAAGAAAAGAACAGTCAGACTAGAATTCTATATCCAGTTAAAATACTCTTTAAGAATAAAGAGGAAATCAAGACATTCTCAGATAAAGAAAGTCACCAGCAGACCCACTCTAAAAGAACAGCTAAAGGAAATTCTTGAAAAGAAATGGTAGAAGAAGGAATATGAAAACATCAGCAAGGAATAAAAAAAAATAAGGGAAAGGAGTAAAAACAAAGGCAAATGAAAGAAACTTTCCTTCTCTTGTGTTTTCTAAAGTTTGACTTTGCAGCAAAAATAGATACCATTATATGATGTGGGTCTCCATGTATGTAGAGGAAATATTTAAGATAGTTATAAATGGAGAGTGGACATTATCAGAGAAATGCAAATCAAAACCACAATGAGGTACCATTTCACACCAGTCAGAATGGCTGCGATGCAAAAGTCAACAAGCAATAAATGCTGGAGAGGGTGTGGAGAAAAGGGAACCCTCTTACACTGTTGGTGGGAATGCAAATTAGTACAGCCACTATGGAGAACAGTGTGGAGATTCCTTAAAAAATTGCAAATAGAACTGCCTTATGATCCAGCGATCCCACTGCTGGGCATACACTCCAAGGAAACAAGAATTGAAAGAGACACACGTACCCCAATGTTCATTGCGGCACTGTTTATAATAGCCAGGACA
>SJXQ01007723.1:601130-619001 GCA_006408695.1 Aepyceros melampus
GGTTTGATGCAGGATGCAGGGTGCTTGGGACTGATGCATGGGGATGATCCAGAGAGAGGGTGTGAGGCGGGAGGGGGGAGGTGGGGGTCGGGATTGGGAGATCATGTACACTCGTGGCTGATCCATGTCGATGTGTAGCAAAACAAATACAGTATTGTAAAGCAAAACAAACTAAAAAAATAAAAAATTAAAAAAATAAAAATAAAAAAATAAATGGAGAGTGGAAAACATTTAAGTGATATAAGATTCTACACTCAAACTGGTAAAATGTAGAAAGAGTAGACTGTGATGACTTATATATGTATAATGTAATATTTAGTGCAACCATTCAAAATCTAAACAAAGAGATATACGGAAAAGGAGTATAGAGTTGGACGGAAGGGGCTGAATTTGCTATCTAACATCTAGATGCTTGTATCTAGCAGTAGATACGAGTTGTATGCTATTACAGTTTCAGAAGTTCTTGTTTGCCCAGACTGCAATGTAAATAGCTCCCCCCTGCAGAGTTGTACAGTATCCAACCAGGATAATTGGTGCCCACAGTCCTAGACTCTCACATACAAATGACCATAAAACACAAGTCACAGATGAATATATCCAATATTACAACATTTACATGAAGTTTAAAATATCAAACTGAAGAACGTATTATTTCAGGATACCTAAAAAATAGAGTGAGTGTATAAAGACAAGCAAGGAAATGACAAACACAAAAGTTGAGGAAGGGCTGGAGGAAGTGGTTTTTAAGATCAAAGAAGAACACAGAAACTGAATGGTCTTGGTAACAGTCTGTTGCTTCAGCTGGACGGTAGATTCACAAGGTTTGTTAGCTATATAACATTTTTGTATATACAAAATGATCCACACTCAATTAAGATGGAAAACAAATGACACAAAACAGTAGGAAAAGTAAATAGAGGTGAATTCAGGATGGTAGTAGCCTCTGGAATAAAGGAAACGGATACAACAGGAGAAAGATACACAGGAGATCGAGTAGTATTTATAAAGTTAACTTGGTGAGTACTTGTCGCATTTTTCTTCATACCTTATACATAGATTACACATCGTCTTTTGTTTGTGGCTGCCAGAAGATGGAGACCACAGAATCAGCAGTGAACAGAAGGATGCCTTAACAAGAATTATTCCCATCTGGGTGTACTTTGTGGTACCCAGAGAGTACACCAATAGAGACAAAGTCCAAACTTTTATTCTAGAAAGGACATACGTAGGTAAGCTTGTAAACAAAGGAGAACTATTCAGCTTCTCCCTTCGAATTTAAGATGATAGTGTTAAATTCAATCTAAACCAAGAGTATTATAATAAATATCATAAAAGTTGAGGTGGGAAGGCATTCAAATCATGAGATATATGTTTTGTACTGAATTTCATCTGAAATGGTTGCAGATATGATCATATCATACCTCTGTGGGGAAAAAAATGAGATAAAAGAGTCCACTGTTCAAGGATCATTCATTGTGTTTATATCATAGTTACATGTAAAAGACCACTCAGGCATGTGAAAGGGAGACCATTTATGTATTTGGACTCTTTCAGTGTAATTATAACAGCAATTTTGGAAGAGTCTATTTTACTCTTTAGATTTCTAAATTTCCTTCCAGCATTTTCAAGTTTCACTCTGAAGCAACACGGTTTGTCGCATGTTCTGTCTTTTCAGAGAATTGGGATGGCATTCTAAAGAGGTAGTTTTTGAGAAAACCAGGGGCACGCATATGAAACCATTTAGGTCATTTGTTGTGATAGTAAATAAGAAATTGAGTAAGCTATACTTCAACAAGGTAAACTTCTCTAACAAAGAGAACAAGGA
Source organism: Aepyceros melampus (assembly GCA_006408695.1). Classification (NCBI taxonomy): domain Eukaryota; kingdom Metazoa; phylum Chordata; class Mammalia; order Artiodactyla; family Bovidae; genus Aepyceros; species Aepyceros melampus. The sequence goes on from SJXQ01007723.1 coordinate 602,956, forward strand.
CTCTAAAAGACATTGTGCAGGATGAAATCTACTCAAAGCTCAGTTCTCCACAAAAGCCTTAGCTCTGCTTTCCACAGAGTAGTCCCTGGGTGTAGTGGAACATATTTGTGAGTTACAGGCAATGAATTTTTCCGAGATCTAGTCAAACACATAGGCAAAGGTAGGAGAATGCTTCTAAAACGTTGAGGCAATCTTGAGTAAACAATGGCTAAAGTAGACTACTGCGGTCTGCCTCTCACTTTTCCTTCTTCTAGAAACAGCTCTCCACATTTAAGATAAACAACTCCATCTCCTGTTTAGCCCAGGTGCTCTCATGGTGGCAACCAGCCATACCTGTGATCAGAGAGATGACCTCACGCCCCATTTCCCCTTTGATTGGAGCAGTCCCTCTCAGAAAGCAAACCTGCTCCAAACCCCTATCATTTCTCACTTGGATTATTACAGTATGCAACTGGTATCCCTACTTCCACACTTGTCTCTCTATAGTTCATTCTCAACACAGAAGTCAGGGCTAAATGAAGGTTAGATAATGTTACTCTTCCTTGCCAAACACTCTAGTGGTTGCCCACCTCGTACTCTAAGTCAAAGTCTTTACAATGACCCACAAAGCCCCATGTCATCTGCCTTACCTCCTTGGCTTTATCTCCCACTACTGTTCCTGTTGTTCACTCCAGTCTCAGTGGCCTTACTGGTGTTCCTTACACATGCCAAGTGCACACCCACCTCACGTCCTTTGCCCTTGCCATTATCTCCAACTCCAGTTGCCCTCATGGCTCACCCCTTCTCTTCCTTCAAATCTTTGCTCACTCACATGTCATTTCCCTCAGAAGGCCTTCCCTGACTGCCCTATTTAAACTGCAACATCATGGGCCTAGAGAGTATAGTTCTAAGTGAAGTAAGTCAGAAACAGAAAGACAATACCATATGATGTCACTTACATGTGGAATCTAAAATATGATACAAGTGAACTTATCTACAAAACAGAAATGGACTCACAGACATAGAGAACAGAATAGGGGTTGCCAAGGGGGAGGGGCAGATAAGGTGGGGAAAGGATAGATTGGGAGTTTGGGATTAGCAGATACAAACTATTATATCAATATATAGAATGAATAAACAACAAAGTCCTACTGTATTGCACGGGGAACTATACTCAATATCCTGTGATAAACCATCATAGAAAAAAATGTGGAAAAGAATATATATGTATATGCACAACTGAGTCACTGCTGTACAGCAGAAATTAATTATAAATCAACTATAATCTGCCTGCAACGCAGAAGATGCAGGAGACACGAGTTGGGTCCCTGGGTCAGGAAGATCTCCTGGAGAAGGAAATGGCAACCCAGTTTAGTATTCTTGCCTGGGAAATCCCATGGACAGAGGAGCCTGGCAGGCTACAGTTGATGGGGTTGCAGAGTCAGACATGACTGAGCGACTGAGCATACTTCAACAAAATAAAAAATTTTTTTTAATTGCAACATCCTCCCCAACCCCCAGAACACCCTATCCCCTTCTCTGCTTGATGTTTTCCTTCCATAGCCCTTATTTCTTTTTCATATAGTATCAAATATCCCTCTTTACTTTTGTTTAGTGTCTGAATTTCCTCCCCTGGAATATAAAGAGAGTTTTTTCTCCATCTTTCTTTCCCTGCTATTCCAGAATCTGGAACAGTGTTTGGCATGTAATAGGTGCTCCATGGATGTTTGTTTTATTAATTGAGTGAATGAAATATAGAACAATGAGAGCTGGCAGCTGCTATCCTTAATGATCCAATCTTTGGGAAAACCTGTCTGAAAAAGGAAAGCTGACACAGAGAAACCAGCAGTCTCCACCCTGTGGGGGACTAGCCTCTGCCACTCTACTCCCAGAAGTGAGCTGCCTCTCTGCCTACCAGGGTTTTCTACATGAGCCAATAAATTCCTACTTTTGCCTAAGGTGATTCCAGGCAAGTTTCTCTCATTTGTGACCACAAGGGTTCTAACATGTGAGCATTCATTGCGCAGACATATACAGAGCAAATGTTCCCTTTTATGAAGTAAAAGCCTCTCTCAGTGGTCTAATCCTCAGCTCACGCTGTGCTTCATTTTCTGTCCTCAGCTCATCCTGACTCAGTGATGGTACTTGATTCCACACTAGGAGATTTCCATTGCAACATCATTTGCAGTCATTTGAAATCTCTGTGTTCACCCACCTTGTGCAAAGTAGGATATAGAGACAGGCAGAGTGCACCACCTCTCGCCTCCTGCTCCATCCTTTCCAGCCCTTTGCTGACTCAGCTTTATAGCCACCCACATCCCAGACACCTGACCTTGAGCCACTCACATATGTGCCTGTGCTGAGCCACCTCTTCTCTCTGACATTACCACTAATACCACACGGTTGGTTAAAAATCGATAACAAAGAATGAGGAAAACAAAGGTATTGTGACACATCAAGAACATCTTTGTGACCCATCAAAATGTGCCAACTGGTAGGTTGGGAAATAGCAGCCCAGAAAGCACTGCATTTGCTGTTCATTTTGCAAAACAGTCAGCCAGCCAAATGCAAGAGGATTCAGAGGATTTAGTAAGTAAGTAAGTAAAGTCACTCAGTCATGTCCGACTCTTTGTGACCCCGTGGACTGCAGCCCACCAGGTTCCTCAATCCATGAGATTCTCCAAGCAAGAATACTGGAGTGGGTTGCCATTTCCTTCTCCAGGGGATCTTCCCGACCCAGGGATCGAACCCGGGTCTCCTGCATTGGGGGCAGACGCTTTAACCTCTGAGCCAACAGGGAAGTCCTTCAGAGGATTTAAGAGACTGTTTATTGCAAGTGTTAATAGTCTGAATAAACACGCATGATGTTATCACTGACCTACTTGGTAATTTCTTAGCCAATAGGACTACACACTCACATACCAGCACTATCGTTCTTCTACCCAACCATTCATTTAACATACATGAATAGAACCCCTGCTATCAGAGTCAGACATTCCCAGGTGCTGGGCCCTGAATGGGGTTCCCAGTTTGGAGTGAGAGGCAGACACATAAACAGACGCACAGCAACAGCACAACAAAGAAGTATGAAGTGAGGAATAATTTTAAATGCTATGGAGAAACATCTCATCTCGTTTTGAGGAGTCCAGAAAAACATCTTAGTGGAGATAATGCCCAGAGATTCATCTTAAAGAATGAATGAAAGTTAGTACAAGAAAGAAGAGGAGCAACATTCTAAGAGAAAATGTAGCACAAGTAAAGGCATGGCTACTTCAAGCACTTTATTGCTTCAGAGGTGTGTGTATATATATATTAATTTATTTGTCTGTACCAGGTCTTAGATGCAGCATGCAGGATCTTTAATTTCTGTCTGCAAAGTCTTATTTGCAGCATATGGGATCTAGTTCCCGGACTAGGAACTGAACCCAGGCCCCCTTAGCCGCTGGACCAGCAGGGAAGTCTTACTGTGGGACATAGATGACAGCAGAGGGAATGGGGGACAGGGGTAGGGCACAAAGGGCTGAGAATATTGTGCTGCACCTTGCAGTCCCCCTACAAGGAAGGACTTAATACCCTAGCTGTGTGAGTGCAGTGAGCAAACAGCCCTCAGCCCCTTTAGGCTCTGCCACAGCTGCAGAGAACCACCTTGTCCAAAATCACACTATTCTTGGGACAACTCACATACCGTGACTGATTGAGAAAAGGGTATAAAAGCCTGATCACCTTAGCCCAACTGGGGACAACTTTGAAGGGTCTTCTAGCTTTAGACCGGCTTCCCTGGTGGCTCAGTGGGAAAGAACCTGCATGCCAGTGCAGGAGATGCAAGAGACACAGGTTTGATCCCTGGAGGAGGAAATGGTAACCCACTCCAGTATTCTTGCCTGGCAAATCCCATAGACAGAGGAGCCTGGTGGGCTACAGGCAGTGCAGTCACAAAGAGTTGGACATGACTTAGGGACTAAACCACCATGCTAAGTGCTTGCTAACTTGGTCACTTCTTGCTCTGGGGCTCATCTTTAAAATTATTGTAGAATTCTCAACTGTGGTCATTAAAAAAATTAGGCTGAAAGAAATGTTAGTCATAGGAACACAGATATGTATGGTTTGCCTTGAAATTCCTTAGCTGTATCTGAGTCAAGACTCTCAAAAAGCACCTTTGTTTGAGGTTTGGCTTCTCATATGGTGCTTGCTGTGAGAGACAGGGCCAACCGAAGGGCTGGCAGAACTCCCTGCAGCTATAGTTACTATTGAAAACCCATACATAGAAATTCTGGACTACCTTATTTGTGTGATCAATTCTGGGATACAACATGGAAATTCTTGGTTCCAAAATCAAACCCGAAATGTTTGCCCAGAAGTGGCATTCAGTTCAACAACGTTTATGAAGCTCTTTGTGCTGAACAGTGTGTGAATACAAAGTTAAGCAAGGCATACTCCAGCCCCTAGCAAGCCCATAGGCAGATGAGACAAGTCCACAAATGACAATGATGGGCATAATCAATGTAGATGCAAGATATGATAAAGGGAAAAGGAAAAGAGCATGGGCAGATCTCACACTTGATCATCTCCTATGCACCAGGCACTTTATCTGCGTTATTCCATTTAATGCCAACAACAATCTTACGAGGTAGTCTTTTTTTCTTATTTTATTGATGAGAAAAACGAAGGAATTCATGGTTAGACAGGTAGTAAGTAAAGGAATCCCAGTCGGCTTGACCCCAAAGTCCAAGCTTTTCCCTGAAAACCTGCCAGCTCCCATAGCACCATAACAGAAGGATGAAAAGAACATTGCTGGTGGCCTTTCAATGGGAGACCAATGGCTTCTGGCTTCAACAGTCAGGAAAAGCTACCTGGAATAGATGACTTGAGGAGGAGGCCATGAAGTCTGGGTAGTTTTAACTAGCTGAGGATTATAGGAAGGGTGTTCTAGGCGAAGAGAATAATGTGATCAAAGGTCCCAAACTATGGGAAAGGTCCAAGAACCTACAGGGTGTATTTTATGTCAGGTTTCCCAGGATGCAGACTCTAGGACGTAGTTTCAGTTCAGTTCAGTTCAGTCGCGCAGTCATGTCCAACTCTCTTCGACCCCATGAATCGCAGCACGCCAGGCCTCCCTGTCCATCACCAACTCCCGGAGTTCACTCAGACTCACGTCCATTGAGTCTGTGATGCCATCCAGCCATCTCATCCTCGGTCGTCCCCTTCTCCTCCTGCCCCCAATCCCTCCCAGCATCAGGGTCTTTTCCAATGAGTCAACTCTTCGCATGAGGTGGCCGAAGTACTGGAGCTTCAGCTTCAGCATCATTCCTTCCAAAGAAATCCCAGGGCTGATCTCCTTCAAAATGGACTGGTTGGATCTCCTTGCAGTCCAAGGGACTCTCAAGAGTCTTCTCCAACACCACAGTTCAAAAGCATCAATTCTTCGGCGCTCAGCCTTCTTCACAGTCCAACTCTCACATCCATACATGACCACAGGAAAAACCAGAGCCTTGACTGTAGTTTAGCATTCTGAAAATGTATCATGAAGTATCCTGTGGAGGAGTCAAGGAAGTAGGATTAGGTAAAGGAAGGTGTTGGGCTGCAATATGCTGTTGTTATTTAGTTGTGCCCGACTCTTTGCAACCCCATGGACTGTAGTCCATGGGATTTTCCAGGCAAAACTTCTCCTCCTGCCCCCAATCCCTCCCAGCATCAGGGTCTTTTCCAATGAGTCAACTCTTCGCATGAGGTGGCCGAAGTACTGGAGCTTCAGCTTCAGCATCATTCCTTCCAAAGAAATCCCAGGGCTGATCTCCTTCAAAATGGACTGGTTGGATCTCCTTGCAGTCCAAGGGACTCTCAAGAGTCTCTCCAACACCACAGTTCAAAAGCATCAATTCTTCGGCGCTCAGCCTTCTTCACAGTCCAACTCTCACATCCATACATGACCACAGGAAAAACCAGAGCCTTGACTGTAGTTTAGCATTCTGAAAATGTATCATGAAGTATCCTGTGGAGGAGTCAAGGAAGTAGGATTAGGTAAAGGAAGGTGTTGGGCTGCAATATGCTGTTGTTATTTAGTTGTGCCCGACTCTTTGCAACCCCATGGACTGTAGTCCATGGGATTTTCCAGGCAAAAATACTGGAGTGGTTTGCCATTTCCTCCTCCAGGGGATTTTCCTCACCCGGGGATCAAATCTGCGTCTCCTGCATTGGCAGGCAGATTCTTTACCACTGGGCTACCTAGGAAGCCCGGGGCTGCAATATAGTCACACATAAAAAAGGCCCGAGTCACTGTCATGGATTGTTCTGAAACTTGAATGACATTTCAAAGTTGCCTTGCCTTGCAGCAAGGGGGATGGATCTTTATAGCATCCTCTCTCCACTTTTGATCAGTTATTGGATGTAGACTGTCCCTGGGAAAGGCATATGAACCTTGGATGACATGAGTCTCTTCATCTGAGGGACAACATGGGAACCATCATCCACCAACACTCCCGGCAGCTGGGGGAGGGGGTACCCCATTCTTGAAGGGAAATTCTGAATGACTCACCACAAAGTTCACTACAAGATGTGTGCCCTGGGCAGTAAGCAGGCTGCTCTGACAAAACATGAGGGTTCAGGACTAAGGAAAGAATGCAGTTGGAAAGTTGAGAGGGGGTGGACATTGAAAGCCAGCCTGTGTTTTGGAAAGCAGGAAAAAAGGTTACTGAGTTTTGCATGAGGCAAGGTCATGGCCAGAAAATGCACTTATCATAATGCCTGAGACATCTGAGAATGGGCGGGACCTAAAGGAGAGCCATGGGTTCTTCCATAGTCAAGGCGGAAGGTCAAGAGGGGAGGAACAACCAGGCGGCAGTAGTGATGGACAGGAGGGGATGGGGGCGGCAAAGTGTTGGAGATGCACAGACACTGCACGCTAAGCACTTTTTACAAAAGGCCTATAAGACTGAACAAAGCCTACTACCCTGGTTCAACCATTCCATGGAATAGAGTAAGTCCTCTACACATGAACCTTCAAGTTGTGAGCTTTCAAAAATACGAACGTGCATTCACCTGTCCAATCAGGTAAGTCAGTTCACATGTATGGGGCACATCCTTTACAAGTGGATGTGCTTTTGTGTACTTCACTGTACAGTATTGTGTAAAATACAGTAATACAGTATCTATATTTCAAGTCCAGAATGCCCTGAAGCAAGCTTAAAAGCAGCGATATATAGCTGATTGTGTTAGCTGGGCGCCTCAGCTAACTGTTAGACTTATGAACAGACTGGACTTAGGAACGCACTCTCAGAACAGAACTCCTTCATATGTAAGGGACTTGTTATACTAACCAGATTTTCAATGTAAAGTCCATGTAGGCAGGGATTTTTGTTTTCCCAGCATCCAGAGAAATGCCTGACAAATAGCAAGCATTTTTATCAGTCAGATTTTGCAGTGATTGGGCCGAGTTATAAAAAGTCCAAAATCTCAGTGACTTATGGCAACAAATGTTTATGTATTGCTTAAGGTTCTACAGGGCTTCCCAGGTAGCCCTAGTGGTAAAGAATCTGTCTACCAATGCAAGAGAAGCAAGAGATGCAGGTTTGATCCCTGGGTTAGAAAGATTTCCTGGAGTAGGAAGTGGCAACTCACTCCAGTATTCTTGCTTGGAAAATTCCAGGGACAGAGGAGCCTGGCAGGCTACAGTCCATAGGGCTGCAAAGAGTTGGACATGACTGAACATCTATAGTCAGCTATATTAACTGTTTCAGGCTATGGTATGGCTTCATATTTGCTCCAAGTATCTTCCTGTGCCAGAGACCAAACTGAAGAACATGGGAAACGTATATTCTTTTAGTGGAAGGTAGGAGCTCAAGAAGGCTAGAAGAACTTGCAATGCCTCTAAAAGTGTCTCATAGGATCTGGCATGTGTCACTTCTTATCATCCACATTCCATCGGCCTAAGTAAGTCATATGAGCAAGCTCCGCATCAGTGGGACAGGGAAATAGACTGCTCCCCTGAGGAGTTGGGGAAAGGAGCGTGCATATTTGCTGAACAGCAATAAAATTCACAGTAGTGCTCAATAGATATTTGTTGAATGATTGTATGAATAAATCCATGTGAGCTGATAGGGAAAAATCCCTATCTAACACAGCCTGTTGAGTGAAAAAGGCAAGTTGCAAAGCAATACATACACTATGATCCAATTTATAAACACACATGCCAAAAATAAAATGCACTGATATATGCACATATTTTTTCATAAATGCATAGAGAAGGGGCTGAAAGTAGATACACTGGTTACCAGTGTAACTTCTGGAAAGAGGAGTAAAATTGGGTAGGAATAAAAGGGGTTATTTGCTTTTTTATCATTTGGAAACTTTTTGTGACAAGAAAGTATTTATACTTTGTATGGTTTTCAAAAAAAAAAACAAAAAACACTGAAAAAAGGAAGAAGAAAAAATAAGGCAATGTTCATTGTGAAGTTGTTCACGCAGTCCAGATTGGAAAAATGTCAAATGAGCAATTTGGAGGAAGGAAGTTAATGTCATAGTAAGAATGATAAATTAATAAAATGTGCCCTCTTATAATTGTTCAGTTTCTGCTCTGACATTTAAAAAACATTACAACCTTTATGGTAAGTGCCTTTATCTGGCTTATGAAATGATTATGAAATTACTTTGACTGTATCTTGCACTTAGGTTGTGTAAAAAGGAAAATTTACTTAACCCATGCTATGTACATAGTAAATATTAAAGCGTTTGCTGTATTTAATAAGCAAAAATATGAGTAAGTCTATGAATAGCTTAGTATTTCCAAATTGCATAGGGATATCGTCTTCTTAATGAAGAGAAATGTCTTCTAAATGGCATTTTTTATCTTGAAGATGCTGCAACAACCTCTACTATAAAATAAATTAGAGATTCAAGATTCCATCTCTTTCTAAAACCCATGTCTTACCAGGGCAGTCACCGATACAAACTTTCTGAAAGAGTGAATCACTTTATCAAGTAAGATCTTAGAACATCTTACCAGGGCTAGGATGGCTATTTTTCATAACTGACACCTCAGCAGCCACACAAAGGATCACTGTTTGGTGGCTAAGGTCTTGGAAAAAAGTAAATAAATCAGTCAGCTCCCAAACCCCCACTGTTGGCCCACACCACGTATCCAGGATCTCAGATGAGTGAAACACATTTCAAAAAACAAACACCAAGCCCATTCCTCCCTCAAGAGAAGACAACAAAAGTAATTCTTAGATCTGCTATTTTTAAGCAAACTTTAAGGGGATTTTTTGCTTGCCACTTAGACATTTCTGTTTTGGATGTGATTTTCAAATGTGCAGGTTCAGAAATTCAAACAAGTTAAATTATCCAAGGTTGAGCTCACCAGTTGAACTGGCTTATAACAATTAGATTCACAGGAGGTTCACTTGTAAACCAGACCATGCATTTATTCCTACACACTACCCTACAAAATACCTCCCAGAGCAGGGTGTCACTTGCTATACGTACTCTCTTCCCAGAAAAGAAAGGCTAAATTAAGTCCAAATGACTGGTTGGCAAACACTGGATTCAAGAAGACGGATCTGTGTGGTTTTATGGGACCTTGATCACCTCACTGCTAATAAAAATACCTGCCTGGCTGATTTTATACTTGGGTCAGTCTATCAGAACAAACCTCTTCCTTGATGGTACCAGGGGACCCTGAAAAACTTTCCCCATCAATTCCTTATTGGGTTTAGTTTAGCCCTCATGAGAGTTGATTTCCAATGTTGGCCTGCAGCTACTGGGTGTGCCCCCAAATACCAATTGGTCTTGGTTTCCAATTATGTTAGTGAAGAGGGACTCTTTCAATTAAAAGTATTAGAAAGTTAAAACTCACACTAGATTAGGTAAAAAAAAAAAAAAAAAAAAATTGCTCATCCCTGAACCAAATGTAGTGGCCAAAGGGATAAAATATGCTGATTGTCAGGCCTTGGTTTTTCTCAATCACCCCTAAGATGAATCCTACGTGTAACAAATCACAAGGACTGAGGGAGGACAGAGTTTCTCCAATGGAGAAGAAGAAAGATTGGATGCTGGGCAGGCAATTGATAATAATAATAACAACAGTAAATGTCTACTACAACAACTTTGTACTTGAGATTCTCGGCCACACTCCCCTCTTCAGCTCAGAGTCACTTTCAGTGAGTAGAGGAACATGGACACCTACCACAAGTGCAATGATGAATTGTTGATTCCCTCTGGGAGGAAAAGCAAAAACACAAAAAGGGAACATTGGAATAGGCTACAGGCTTAACTTCATCTCAATAATTTTAAGATTTATCTTCCTATTTGCCTTTTAGCCTATTTTATTTATCACCTAGTTCTTATCATCCTAGAAGCTCAGCATTCGGAAGAGAATATGACAATTTAATATAAAAACAATTAATATAATTTAATTATTAATATAATCATTTAATATTATAATTATGCAAGTCCTGTGTACATTGATTTAAAGATTACAATTTCAAATTGTAAATGTTGATGTATCAACATAATTTATGCCTGGCGAAGATATTAGGAATTAAGAAGAACAGGCAAAGTTATGAGAATCAGGGAGTGTGGATCATAACATGGTGGACAGACTCAAAGCTAATGTAAAGAGCTGGTTTAATGAGCTGGTTCCCTCACTATTTGGGGCTAGAATTTTGGCCTAGAAAAGAAGAAGCTCATAACTACTGTTACAAACTTGGTTCCAATCTAGGCTTGCCACTTACTAGTAATACAGTCTCGGAGAAGGCAATGGCACCCCACTCCAGTACTTTTGCCTGGAAAATCCCATGGATGGAGGAGCCTGATAGGCTGCAGTCCATGGGGTCGTTAGAGTCGAGCATGACTGAGCGACTTCACTTTCACTTTTCACTTTCATGCATTGGAGAAGGAAAGGGCAACCCACTCCAGTGTTCTTGCCTGGAGAATCCCAGGGACGGGGAAGCCTCGTGGGCTTCCGCTATGGGGTCGCACAGAGTCAGACATGACTGAAGCGACTTAGCAGCAGCAGCAGTAATACAGTCTATGGTCAAGTTGCTTAAATAATAAAAACCAACATTTCTTAAGCTCTGAGTCAGTACCAAGCACTTTACATACATAATCTTCAGGCTTTCTAAGAACCCTGGAGGGTATTCATTACTAAATCCTTCAAATGCTCTCCCAACTCTTTTGTGACCCTATGGACTGTAGCCCACCAGGCTGTTCTGTCCATGGAATTCTCCAAGGGAGAATACTGGAGTGTGTTGCCATTTCCTTTTCCAGGGGATCTTCCCAACTCAGGAATCAAATTTGCATCTCTTACATATCCTGCATTGGCACACAGATTCTTTACTGCTGAGCCACCTGGAAAGCCCATCAATGATAAGACATGATCAATTTAATAGCAGTTTTATAGGGTGAAAAATATAAGACGGTAGTTATAAGATACACTTCCATTTCAAATATTAAAATTAGAAGTGAAAACAAAAGGCTCCTTAGAACACAATAAAATGGAGTGTCACTCATTTTACATGTGAGAACCCTGAGGCCTAGAGAGGTTATATAACTTATCTGTTCAAAGTCATGCAGCTTATTTCTGGACATGGAGCCAGAAATCTAATCCAAGTCCATCTGACTTTCACTCACCACACTGTACCTCCAATGTCACAGTTTCTTAGTTGCCAAGAGTATACAATAGGGATTTTCTTGAAAATCAAGATGATCAAGATCCCAAGATTATCATGAAGTTCAAATGGTATCTATGAAAACATAAGTGCCTAAGAGGTAATCAGTGCTTATTATTATTTTAAAGAACAAAACAACCATAATAATGTACCAAGTGAATAAAAAAAAAAGACATTGAGGACTGAAGATTAATAAAATAGAAATCAGGCAGAATTTAATGTGACTTTTGCCTTTGGGCAGGACTTCTTTTAAATATCCTCTGGCCAAGAGATCAGTCTCAGAAGAGGGAAAAATTCATATTATAAGTTTGGGTTTCTATAGTTGAGCTGTAGGTGCCAGGTACTACAATGCTGCTGCTGCTGCTGCTAAGTCACTTTAGTCGTGTCCAATTCTGTGCGACTCTATAGACGGCAGCCCACCAGGCTCTGCTATCCCTGGGATTCTCCAGGCAAGAACACTGGAGTGGGTTGCCATTTTCTTCTCCAATGCATGCAAATGAAAAGCGAAAGTGAAGTTGCTCAGTCGTGTCTGACTCTTCGAGACCCCATGAACTGCAGCCCACCAAGCTCCTCCGTCCATGGGATTTTTCTGGGAAGAGTACTGGAGTGGGGTGCCATTGCCTTCTCCGAGGTACTACAATAAGATTGCTCAAATAGCTGAGGATTTCCTTTGCCTGCTGCTGCTGCTGCTGCTAAGTCGCTTCAGTCGTGTCCGACTCTGTGCGACCCTATAGACAGGGGCCCACTGTCTCTGGGATTCTCCAGGCAAAAATACTGGAGTGGGTTGCCATTTCCTTCTCCAGTGCATGAAAGTGAAAAGCGAAAGTGAAGTCGCTCAGTCGTGTCCGACTCTTAGCGACCCCATGGACTGCAGCCCACCAGACTCCTCCACTCATGGAATTTTCCAGGCAAGAGTACTGGAGTAGGGTGCCATTGCCTTCTCCGTTCCTTTGCCTAGACTCACCCAAATCAAACAGTGAATTTTTTCCAACTTTACTTGATAAGAATCAATTTCTTTATTAGAATGTTTAAATTCCCTGATGACTCAGTGGGTAAAGAATCCGCCTGCAGTGCAGGAGACAGAGGAGACAGGGCTTTGATCCTTGGGTTGGGAAGATCCCCTGGAGGAGGGCATGGCAACCCACTCCAGTATTCTTGCCTGGGGAATTCCATGGACAGAGGAGGCTGGCAGGCTATAGTCCATAGGGTCACAAACAGTCAGGCAATACTGAAGCAAGTGAGCACATAAATGTAAAATTGAAAGAAAAAGAACAAAGTCTGAGCCAAAGGTGGTATAAATTCTGAATTATTGGGGTTTTGTCCTCTATTCTTTAACTATTTCATTCCTAATCCCTTTCTTCTTTTATTCCCATGTTCCATTTTAAAGAGGAAATGCTCACCTACTTAATTCTATGCCAAAAATCTTTCCTTAATACAAGATAAGGCCACTCAACTGACTTAATCTTATTATTTGCTGTGATTACTTTACTTCTCAACCTACTCCTAACTTGCCTTTATTGTAGTTTTTATTGCTGTTTTCTTTTGATTCATTTAAAGTGACTATTCTCCTTTAAAATGGACAGAAAATAAACTTTTTCATTTAAAAAAAACCATGCACTGCAGATTACCAGCACATGCTTCTTTTGTCTTTCAATGCTCTGCTCACCCTCTGACATGATGAAAGTCATAGGGCTTTCTTTATGGTGAGCACCTCTATTAGTTTCCTAGGGTGACAGAATGAATTACTGTGAACTGAGTGGCTTATAGCAATAAAAAGGTATTATTTCACAGTTCCAGAGGCCAGACGTCTGAAATCAAAGTGTTAGTAGGGTCATGCTCCTTCTAAAGGTTCTAGGAAAAACTCCTTCCTTGCCTCTTCCAGCTTCTGGTGGCTACTAGCATTCCTTGGCTTATAGACACATCACTCCAATCTCTGCCTCCATATTCACGTGGCCTCCCCTTATATTTTCTCACTATTTCTCTTCTAATAAAGGTGCTTGTCTTTGGACTTAGAATCCACCCAGTTAATCTAGAATGATATCATCTTAAAATCATTTACTTAACTATATATGCAAAGATTCTTTTTCCAAATAAGATTACATTCAAGGAACCAGGGGCTAGGACTCAGACATATCTTTTGAGGTGCCTCCAGTCAATCGGCTATATCATCTCACTCAAAGAGATATCACTTTTAATCTAATAAACACTTAAATTCTATCATTGTTTCCCCCTTCCTTTTTGTTAACTTTGCTATATTTTTGTTAAAAGTATATACTTCCTATATGATGGTATAAAAGATACTTTAGATGTATAATCCTTTAAAGTCTCCTAGTTTCCAATATTTGAACATCGCTCAGAAGTTTCAAAATTTCTTTTCATTTATATCTCCTTAAACGCTCCCGGAGATTCTGTGTGACAACAATTATCACTTTAGAAATACAGAAACTGAAGCTCAAACATGGGTTAAAAAATCCATCACAACAAGTCAGGATTTCCTGAATCTTCGTTTTTTCATTACACTTCAGATAACAAAGGGTGACTTTGTAAGTTTTAAATATATACAGAACATATATACATGGGAGTATCTGGAGTATTAATCTTGATAGAAGTGTGAAACTCCACTAGCATTTAATTTTAGGACTTAATTAGCTCACTCAATGGGATGGCATCCAATACATATTCAGAAACCATTTATTTGTGGTCATCGGGTCAAAACATAACCTCTGACCTCCAGTAGCTCATTCTTATGTAGCTTTCTGTCCAGTATGCTGCTACTGCTGCTAAGTCGCTTCAGTTGTGTCCAACTCTGTGCGACCCCATAGACGGTAGCCCACCAGGCTCCCCCGTCCCTGGGATTCTCCAAGCAAGAACACTGGAGTGAGTTGCCATTTCCTTTTCCAATGCATGAAAGTGAGAAGTGAAAGTGAAGTCGCTCAGTCGTGTCCAACTCTTCACGACCCCATGGACTGCAGCCTACCAGGCTCCTCTGCCCATGGGATTTTCCAGGCAAGAGTACTAGAGTGGGGTGCTATTGCCTTCTCCGATCTGTCCAGTATAGGAATGGCAGTAGTCTGAATAGTTTTCATGAGTGTCTTTTCTGCTTCAAATCAAGGATGCCTTAGTCCATTCAGGCTACAATGACAAAACATGGTAGAACCACAGCAGCAAATAGATAGGCTTAGCAGTAGGAGGATTACCCAAAGAGGGATAGTTTGCAAAATGCACAAAAGATGTGCTTCTCCCTTTCAGAAGAAAAAGGAGTGCTGGAAAGCTGGCATGAAGGAAGAAAATAATTATTATCTTTCTGTGAACTTTAGAGAAAACAATATATAATTGTCATGAGTAGTGTAACCTTTGGACCACTCTGGAATGCAATATCCTTTCCAGTGGGCAAACCCTTGATGGTGTTGATTTAATTTTTGTTTGCTTCAAATAATAAAAGGGAAATAGATTTCTGGTGGCGGGCAGCCAAGCCATTCATCTCAAGTTTTGGTATGTGTGTATATGTTTGCTTTGAGTTATATAAGTTATTCCCCTTTAATCATTCATACCGACTTTAAAGAAGTACACAGTACCTATGTGAGAAATTAAATTTATCATGTGTGACATTTAGCAATTGCTTCAGAAGTTTCCTTTTTCAAAGAAACAGTAATTTGTCTAATCTCAGTCAAATCCAGCATGCACGGAACAGAAGATCACAGAGCCAGAGATGAAATAAATAGCACCAGCTGGGTCCTTTGAGAAGCATATAAATTATGAGGGGAGGTCTCCAGTAAATATGATGTGAGGCACATCTCTGTGTGCTACCTGTCCTATGGGTCTTTCTTGTTTTCCTATTCATCTCTGTTTCTCTTTCTCTGTCTCTCTGTAGGTCAAAGGCTCTATGGACTTCCTTCTGGCCTCCATTTCAGCAGTCCACATGTGCACAATGCCATGTCTTAGGATCCTTTAACAAGAAAACATGCTTGTGTGCTAAGTTGCTTTGGTCATGTCTGACTCTTTGCAACCCCATGGACTGTAGTCCACCAGGCTTCTCTGTCCATGGGATTTCTCAGGCAAGAATACTGGAGTGGGTTGCCATGCCTTCCCCCAGGGGATCTCCCCTACCCAGGGATCAAACCCACGTCTCTTATGTCTCTTGCATTGACAGAAAGTTTCTTCACCTCTAGAGCCACCTGGGATGCCCTAACAAGAAAACAAAATCTCCCAAACACTAGGGGCTTCCCTGAAGGCTCAGACAGTAAAGAATCTACCTGCTGTGCAGGAGACATGGGTTCGATCCCTGGGTCAGGAAGATCCCCTGGAGAAGGGAGTGGCTACCCGCTCCAGTCATGACCCAGATAATCATGATGGTGTGATCACTCACCTAGAGCCAGACATCCTGGAATGTGAAGTCAAGTGGGCCTT
>SJXQ01007724.1:8748-23421 GCA_006408695.1 Aepyceros melampus
CCATGGGGATGGTCTTGATCCCTGTCTCCTGTACAATGTCACGAACCTCATTCCATAGTTCATCAGGCACTCTATCACATCTAGACCCTTAAATCTATTTCTCACTTCCAGTGTATAATCATAAGGGATTTGATTTAGGTCATACCTGAATGGTCTAGTGGTTTTCCCTACTTTCTTCAATTTAAGTCTGAATTTGACAATAAGGAGTTCATGATCTGAGCCACAGTCAGCTCCTGGTCTTGTTTTTGTTGACTGTATAGAGCTTCTCCATCTTTGGCTGCAAAGCATATAATCAATCTGATTTCAGTGTTGACCATCTGGTGATGTCCATGTGTAGAGTCTTCTCTTGTGTTGTTGGAAGAAGGTGTTTGCTATGACCAGTGCATTTTCTTGGCAAAACTCTATTAGTCTTTGCCCTGCTTCATTCTACATTCCAAGGCCAAATTTACCTGTTACTCCAGGTGTTTCTTGACTTCCTACTTTTGCATTCCAGTCCCCTATAATGAAAAGGACATCTTTTTTGGGTGTTAGTTCTAAAAGATCTTGTAGGTCTTCATAAACCCGTTCAACTTCACTTTCTTCAGCATTACTGCTGGGGCATAAACTTGGATAACTCCACTGTGAATTTTGAAATTCAAGGAAAAACCAGTGAAAGTTTTATATGGAATTGAATTCATATGGAATTGAGACAGCCTTATTGTTTCTTCTTCCTCAAATTCCTTTTTAGTTCAAACTTGATTCCAAATAACATTTACTGAGTATCTACTCTATGAGTGAAGTGCAATCACTCAGTCGTGTCTGACTGTTTGTGACCCCATGGACTGTAGCCTACCAGGCTCCTCTGTCCATGAGATTTTCCAGGCAATAGAACTGGAGTGGATTGCCATTTCCTTCTCCAGCGGATCTTCCTGACCCAGGGATTGAACCCGGGTCTCCTGCATTGTAGACAGACGCTTTTACCATCTGAGCCACCAGGGTAGTGCAGCTTTGAGGATTTGGTTTTAGTATTTTGTATTGTTTTTCTCTCTGTTCTACCTGAAAGCCTCTGGCTGAGTCAGGAGACCTGGGTTCTGACCATGTTCAAGACCCAACACAAACCCTGTTTCCTTAGAGACACTTCCCAGACCTCCTTGCCCTTTGTCCAAACAAGGTCAATCATGACCTTCTCTAGGTCGTCCATGTACTCACTTCTGTCCATGTGTGTGCTTGCTGAACTATTGAACTATGCGCTTTACTTGCCTTCGTGGCTGCCTTTCCTACTGGATGGTGAGCCCATTCAGGATAGAATCTCTCTCTTACTGATTTCTCTACCCACCCAGGGCATGGCCCAAAGAACACTCTCAGTGACCAGCAATGCTACACGATGGTTAAGAACACAGACTTCAGGTTATAGGACATAGTTTCAAACCTCAACACTTAGCTAAGCTGGTGAACTTGAACTTCAGTGCCCTCCTCTATAAAATGGGGATGATTCCTCCATTATATTATTGATTGCTGTGACGATTCAGTGAGAATATAAGTGATTAGCATGTTTCTTGGCACCAACTACTTAATAAATGATAGCTCAATAGAGATGTTTGTTGTTGTTGTTTAGTCGCTAAGTCCTGTCCAGCTCTCTTGCAGTCCTATGGATGTAGCCCACCAAGCTTCTCTGTCCATGGAATTTCCCAAGCAAGCCCCAATACAGATGTAGAATTTCTCAATTATATCTCAGTAAAGCTGAAATATGTATATATGCATGTATATGTATAGATTCAAGGGATTAGATGTATAAAAATTACGTGTATATAAATAGGTTACATGTATATAAAAGGGATTACATGTATATACTGGTGGCTCAGAGGTTAAAGCATCTGCCTCCAATGCGGGAGACCCGGGTTCGATCCCTGGGTTGGGAAGATCCTCTGGAGAAAGAAATGGCAATCCACTCCAGTATTCTTGCCTGGAGAATCCCATGGACTGAGAAGCCTAGTAGGTTACAGTCCATGGGGTCGCAAAGAGTCGGACACGACTGAGCGACCTCACCTCACCTCACATGTATATACACAGATTCAAGGGATTAGATCTGATAGACAGAATGCCTGAAGAATTATGGATGGAGGTTTGTGACACTGGACAGGAGGAAGTGATCATGACCATCCCCAAGAAAAAGAAATGTAAAAAGGCAAAATGGTTGTCTCAGGAGGCCTTACAAATAGAAAGAAGAGAAGTGAAAGGCAAAAGAAAAAAGGAAAGATATACCCATTTGAATGCAGAGTTTCTAAGAACAGCAAGGAGTGATAAGAAAGCCTTCCTCAGTAATCAATGCAAAGAAATAGAGGAAAACAATAGAATAGAAAGACTAGAAATCTCTTCAAGAAAATTAGAGATACCAAGGGAACATTTCATGCAACGATGGGCTCAATAAAGGACAGAAATGATATGGACCTAACAGAAGCAGAAGATATTAAGAAGAGATGGCAAGAATGCACAGAACTATACAAAAAAGATCTTCATAGCCCAGATAACCATGATGGTGTGATCACACACCTCGAGCCAGCATCCTGGAATGCAAAGTCAAGTGGGCCTTAGGAAGCATCACTACGAACAAAGCTAGTGGAGGTGTGATGGAATTCCAGTTGAGCTATTTCAAATCTTAAAAGATGATGCTGTGAAAGTGCTGCACTCAGTATGCCAGCAAATTTGGAAAACTCAGCTGTGGCCACAGAACTGGAAAATGTCAGTTTTCATTCCAATCCCAAAGAAGAGCAATGCCAAAGAATGTTCAAACTACCGCACAATTGCACTCATCTCACATGCTAGCAAAGTGTGAAGTTGCTCAGTCGTGTCCGACTCTGTGACACCATGGATATAGCCTACTGGGCTCCTTTGTCCATGGGATTTTCCAGGCAAGAGTACTGGATTAGGTTGCCATTTCCTTCTCCAGGGGGTCTTCCTGACCCAGAGATTGAACCCAGGGTCAATCAGGTCATTGCAGGCAGACGCTTTACCATCTGACCCATACGACTCAACAAACGCTAGCAAAGTAATGCTCAAAATTCTCCAAGCCAGGCTTCAACAGTACGTGAACCGTGACTTCCAGATGTTCAAGCTGGATTTTAGATAAGGCAGAGGAACCAGAGATCAAATTGCCAACATCATTGAAAAAGTAAGAGAGTTCCAGAAAAACATTTACTTCTGCTATATTGACTGTGGCCAAAGCCTTTGACTGTGTGGATCACAACAAACTGTGGAAAATTCTGAAAGAGATGGGAATACCAGACCACCTGACCTGCCTCCTGAGAAATCTGTATGCAGGTCAAGAAGTAACAGTTAGAACTGGACATGGTACAACAGACTGGTTCCAAATCAGGAAAGAAGTACATCAAGGCTGTATATTGTCACCCTGCTTATTTAACTTATATGCAGAGTACATCATGTGAAATGCTGGGCTAGATGAAGTACAAGCTGGAGTTAAGATTTCCAGGAGAAATATCAATAACCTCAGACACGCAGATGACACCGCCCTTATGGCAGAAAGTGAAGAAGAACTAAAGAGTGTCTTGATGAAAGTGAAAGAGGGAGTGAAAAACTTGGCTTAAAACTCAACATTCAGAAAACTAAGATGGCATCCGGTCCCATCACTTCAGGACAAATAGATGGGGAAACAATGGAAACAGTGAAAGACTTTCTTTTTGGGAGCTCCAAAGTCACTGAAGATGGTGACTGCAGTCATGAAATTAAAAGACACTTGCTCCTTGGAAAAAAAGCTATGACCGACTTAGCATATTAAAAAGCAGAGACATTACTTTGCTGACAAAGGTCCATCTTGCCAAAGCTATGGTTTTTCCAGTAGTCATGTATGGATGTGAGAACTGGACCATAAAGAAGGGTGAGCACTGAAGAACTGATGCTTTCAAACTGGGTTGCTGGAGAAGACTCTTGAGAGTCTTGGAGCACAATGAGATCAAACCAGTCAATCCTAAAGGAAGTCAACCCTTAATATTCATTGGAAGGACTGATGTTGAAGCTGAAACTCTAATACTTTGGCCACCTGATGGGAAGAACTGACTCATTTGAAAAGACCCTGATACTGGGAAAGATTGAGGGCAGGAGGAGAAGGGGACAACAGAGGATAAAATGGTTGGATGGCATCACTCACTCAATGGACATGAGTTTGAGCAAGCTCCAGGAGTTGGTGAAGGACAGGGAAGCCTGGTGTGCTGCAGTCCATGGGGTCACAAAGTGTCGGACACGACTGAGTGACTATATGTAGAACATACATAATATGTGACTTTGAATAAGTATCCTAAGCTCTGAGGACTTTGTTTCATCAATTATGCAAGGAAGAGATGGCTCCAAACTTCAAAGACATCTTCAGTTTCTAAAACGTCTATACATTTAAGTAAGTGGAAATATGACTTCAGGATTCCACATAGGCAGGGATATTTCATAAACACCAAACAAAAGGGAGACTTCAGATTCAGTCAACAGAGAGCGAGGGTCCATGCTGTGCTAAGCAATATTCAAGCTGCTTCCAGTCGATCTAGCTACTGCAGTCAGCTGGCAAGTCCAAACAAGTTTCTTCCTTGGTTAGAAATCCAAATATAGCCTCTTTTTGGTTCAATACATTCATGGCAAATGCATCCTTAGCAAAAATGTCAAAAATGTTCTGTCTCTTTCTCCTCGCCTCTCTCCTTCGAAATGAGTTTTAATCAGAAAGAGTTGGTACAAAAGAAAGAATCTGATGTTAAAAACATTTGCTTTTCTCATCATCCTCATAATTACCCTTTCAGTTTTTTAAAATTGCAAAAGTGACATATGAATACACTGTTACATTTGAAGATTCAAATAATATAGACATAAAAGAGTTAAAAATGATATTCCTCCCTTCCATCCTTTCTTCTATTCTAATCTTCTTCCCAAAGGTAATCACATTGAAAATTTGGTGTGTATTTCTCTTTTCTAAGACCTGGGTTCAGTCCCTGGGTTGGGAAGATCTCTGGAGAAGGAAATGGCAATCCACTCCAGTATTCTTGCCTGGAGAATCCCATGGACTGAGAAGCCTAGTAGGTTACAGTCCACAGGGTCGCAAAGAGTCGGAAGTTCACCACCTCACCTGGTCTGTCCCAGAGGCTCCCTCATGTGGTGAACAAAAAATATATTTATAAATTATTCATATACATCTTTTTAAAAATAAAAATTGCATCTGACTACACTGATTGTACTATTAGGCTTGTTCTATTTGTTTTTGTTTTCCACAAGTTAAATGGAATATCTTTCATGTCTACATATCCAAGTAAATTTGTCTGTTTGGTTGTTGCATAGTATTACACGTTTACTGTGGTTACTATATGCTAAATCTAATGCCCTCTCAGTGGCAATGGGCACACATAGTTTCTCACCCCATTCCCCCTGGAAGCATCTCCTCTCTTGCTTCCAGGAGTTACTCTGCCTTGATTTTACTTACACCTCAGGGACTACTCCTCATTTTTCTTTACCTATTTTCTTCACCTCTCCTCTTTTAAATACTGAAAGGCTCCAGGGCCTGTCATTGGGCTTACCTCTTCTCTCTCTGTACTAACTCCCTGCTGCTGCTGCTGCTAAGTCGCTTCAGTCGTGTCCACTCTGTGCGACCCCATAGACGGCAGCCTACCAGGTTCCCCCGTTCCTCGGATTCTCCAGGCAAGAATATTAGAGTGGGTTGCCATTTCCTTCTCCAATGCATGAAAGTGAAAAGCGAAAGTGAAATTGCTCAGTCATGTCCGACTCTTAGCGACCCCATGGACTGAAGCCTACCAGGTTCTTCTTTCCATGGGATTTTCCAGGCAAGAGTACTGGAGTGGGGTGCCATTGCCTTCCCTAGGTGATCTCATTAGTCTTCTGTCCTGAAATACCATCTGCTTGCTGATAACCCCTCCTTTGATCTCCAGGTGAATCTCCCAGGAACTTTAAACTTAAATATCTCTGATTCCAACCCTGCATCTCCATCTGGAATCTAAAGGGTGTTAGGAACTTCACAGAGCAAACTGACATTGGAGGGCATGTTTTACCTTCGGTCTTCTCCATCTCAGGAAATGGCAACACCTTTCATTTGCTCAGACCCATAACTCTGGAGTTGGTCCTCTCTTCTCTGTCCACGTCTTTCATCTGCAAGTCCTCTAAACGCTGCCACCAACACGTCACCAGATTCTACCACTCCTTGCATCCTTCATTACTGTCACCCCATCTGCCTCATGCATCTACTTAATCCATCTTGTTTAAATTATTACAATAGCCTCCTCCCGAGTGTCCCAGCTTCCACTCTCCCCAAAGTCAATTCTATCATGATAGTAAGGGTGATATTTTGAAAACATAATTGATGTTTATAGGGCATTCCATCCAAAAGCAGCAGAATACACATTCTTCACAAGTACACATGGAACATTCTCCAGGATTGCTGGGCCACAAAGTCAGCCTTGGTAAATTTAAGAAAATTGAAATCATATCAAACATCTTTTCCAATCACAAAGCTATAAGATTAGAAATAAACCACAAGAAAAAAACTGTAAAAAACACAAACACATGGAAGATAAACAATATGCTAGTAAACAACCATTGGATCACTGAAGAAATCAAAGAGGAAATCAAAAAATACCTAGTGACTAAGAAAATGGTCGATCTGGTGACTTCTAACATTACTCAGAGTAAATGCCAAGATCCTATAAAACACCTACAATACTATACATGATCTGGACTTCCTTTTTAAATATTTCTCCGTAGTCCTCTTTTCTTACCCGCTTTGCTCTAGCCACCATGGCCTTTTTGCTGTTGTGGACAATGCCATGCACATCACTGCCACAGGGCTTTTGCACTTGCTGTTCCCTCAACCTAAAACGCCCCATACCCCACTTAGCACTTCCCTCAGGTTCTGCTCTCAGAGTCCTTTCCTGACCACCCTGTGTAAACTCCCAGCACCCCACCCCACCCCTACTGTGGCACTCATATAGTGCTCATTTTCTTTCACTTCTATATAGTCTATGAGTTCTATTTTGACTTCTTCAGCTCAGTAGTTACTGAACTTTCAAATAATGTTTTTTAAGCTTGCTACCTTTTCTCATTAACTTCTAAATAGTCAAGGAATATGGCTTGCATTTTTTCTTGCTATTTAGAATGCAGGGATATTTTCTTTGTAGTTGATGACATAATTTATGACTGTTCCATGTATATTTGACCCCTCAAATGGTTGAATGTTTATTGGCACAAATTGTATAATGTATGTTTAATTGTTCTATTCATACTTCTCTCTATATCCTTTTCTTCTTATATTGTTGGTTTATTTCTGAGAGATGTATGAAAATATCTCAGTACAACTGTGAATTTGTCCATTTTTTCTATAATTTCTATCAGGTTTTGGTTTGTCTGTCTTGAAGTTCTATGGTTAGGAAATTCAAGGTGTTGTCTTCATGGTGAATTACACCTTTCACCCCTGGGCCAGCTCACCTATTGGCCCTTCAGCTTTGTGTCCATTATGTGACTCAGAGTATCACTGATGGTTTTTGTTTCTATTTTGACAAAAAAATTTCACATCATCAATATGTTTCCCTCTTAATGCTCTTTGCCTGAAATGCCATCCTAATATTCACTTGACTTTGAGCTCAGAATATTTGTGTTCTGGACTAGTGGTTTCATTGATCATTTATCTCTCAGTGGATATGGTCCCAGCTGCTTCTCAATTTCCAGGAATTCCTTAAGATTATTCCTGCTGATAAAAATCTTTCCTATTTCCTATTGATTTACTCTCTGAAAATATTTCCCATTTTATGGGATTTGGGATTGAAAGAAAACTAAAAATGGTGATTCACCCTTCATTTCTCAGCTATCTCAACCTCCTTCCCCCATCTCTCTTTTCTTTCTCTCTCCCTTCCTTCCAAGGTGGGGAGGGGTGAAAATGCAGAACACTGTGATCCCACATCTCTGGCAGGTGAATAAGTGGTCACTCTGCCTGCAGGAGGTGGCAGATGGGCTTGCTTTAGCCCACCCCGCTGAGGCTACATGCTCCTCCTGGGCTGGTCCTGAAGCTCAGCCTTGGAAATATTCCAGGCAAGGCTTGGGACCCTTGACCTTCCTGCAGCTCAAGGAGACAGCATCAGCCTGAGTCACCCAAGGCTGAGAGGACATGGGTGG
This sequence comes from Aepyceros melampus, assembly GCA_006408695.1. Taxonomy (NCBI): domain Eukaryota; kingdom Metazoa; phylum Chordata; class Mammalia; order Artiodactyla; family Bovidae; genus Aepyceros; species Aepyceros melampus. Next base: position 16,894 of record SJXQ01007724.1, read on the forward strand.
CACAGAGGGCAAGGAAGGGTCTTGGGAAAGTTCATGTGCAGCAGCTCCTGGAGGTGGGGGCACATTCAGGAGAAAAGGAGTATTGGTCATCCCAGGGCCTTCTGGAAAGCCCAGCTCAGGTGCTCCCCACCGCCTTCCCAGCCTCCAGGCCAGCACTCACTCCACCCTGGGTGTGTCACAGGGACAGGATAACTATAGCATTTCTGTGCCCTCCTCAGTAGATGCTGGTGAAATAGTATATGCTGTTATAATGACTTGAATGCACTGTAAGCATTTGAAAGAAAGTACGCAAATTCTGTTTGGTCTGGTCTACTCTAGTCTCTCAAATCTCCAGAGCTCATTCCTGTTCAGATCAGAATTAATACCACTGCCCCTATTTATAGATAACAATGGTACCCTACTCCAGTACTCTTGCCTGGAGAGTCCCATGGACAGAGGAGCCTGGTGGGCTGCAGTCCATGGGATCACGAAGAGTTGGACACGACTGAGCAACTTCACTTTCACTTTTCACTTTCATGCATTAGAGAGGAAATGGCAACCCACTCCAGTGTTCTTGCCTGGAGAATCCCAGGGACGGAGGAGCCTGGTGGGCTGCTGTCTATGGGGTCGCACAGAGTTGGACACGACTGAAGCGACTTAGGAGCAGCAGCAGACTCACAGGGGACTCCAGCCCCTAACTAGTGTTGCCTCTCGCCTCCTCCCACCTCCTGCTTCTGCAGTCACTATTTCCACATGGAACCCTGAGCTTCCTTTCTCTTTCTCTTTGCTGAAAAGCTGCGAAATGCCAAGGAGATTCCAGCACTCCGATACGTGAATGGGGATGACGTTCTTCTGCTGGCCAGTTTAATAAAGATCCGACGCCTGTTTCATAAACTGGAAGGATGTGTGAGTTTCCCCTCCAGCCAGGTTTGGGAAAAATTAAAGCAACCTTCCTACCTTTCTTCACTTTCTCTAAAACTAATTGCCCTTTGTCACAATTCTGGTATGAAGCAAGATATAATAACAACAATAGCAGCTATGATAAATGAAAACATTTAACGAATGACGATGGTGCTTTCATTTGTTCTGTTGTGTTTTTCTGGGAGGCAGTGTGGGAGATCTCAAGAAAAGTGTATACAATGACTAGGAAATACCAAGAAATGGGCTTTATTACAAATTTGGAGCACAACCTGAGTCACCCCTGGTTTGCACTCAGTTGGAAAACTAAACCACTGACTTCGGGGACAACAGAGAATGAGTAAGTCAGCCAAAGGCCTTATTTTTCAGTCAGAGTTCCATCAGGAAAACAGAAAGCATGGAGGGAGCAGGTGCTTTCACAACCTCCTGAAAGGCTGGGAAAGTGAAGGTCAAGGAACAGCCCTGCTGTTTGGGAAAATGAGGGAATCTTAGGAAGCCGTCTATGGGGTCACACAGAGTTGGACACGACTGAAGTGACTTAGCAGCAGCAGCAGCAGGAAGCCACAAAGCCAACAACACCGAGGGAGAGAGTGGCAGGAGTTACAGTCCAATGCAGGAATGGCAAGCAACTGCCATCCTCCAAAGGCCACCTCCTGCTGCTGCTCCTCTCCCACTTCCCGCATCTCAGGCAGGGGCCTCTCCCTGGGGAACCATAATGGGATCCCACTGGCAAAAGATTATGGGACCACGTGTCTTTCCCCTTCTGAGGGGAGGGAGGACGGATGTTGCTGAATCTGCAGGGGTAGCATAGCACAGCACAGCAGCCTCTGCTTGGTGATAAAATTACTTAAGAGCAGAAAGCAGAGGTGAGAATCTTTAGGTGGAGAACCCTAAAGACTGGAATGCCCAGCCGGCCCTCTCTGAACTTCTCTGACTTCTCAGCTCTCTGTTCTTGGGAGAGGGAGGAATCTTGTTGGAGGGGGCCATTCCTTATAGTAAATAACAGATTTGGTGTTAAGTGTGTGTAGCAGGAGGAAGTAAATCTGGCCGCTAGTTATTCATCAGTGAGTGTGAGGACTAAATCATGTTGTTTTCCTACTGAGAGGCTGCCGAGGAAGCATGGGGAAGGGCTGAAGGGCACAGGAGTGGAAGGATCAGGTGTCCCAGGGAGGGCTGAGTGCTGGGCCGCAGGAAGGGGGTGAGCTACTGGAGACTGAGGGTTGGCCTTGGTATTAATCCATTCACCACTTTTTTTTTTTGAAGCTGCCTTTAACAAACTAATGTTACCAAAGGGTGAAGGGGGTGGGGGAGGGATGAATTAGGAGTTTGGGATTAGCAGATACAAAGTATTATATATAAAATAGATGAACAAGAAGGTCTCACTGTATAGTATAGAGGACTATTCAATATCCTGTAATAAACCATAATGGAAAGAATATGAAAAAGAAAACATGTGTGTATAAACAAGTCACTTTACTACACACCATTAACTAACACAACATTGTAAATTAACTTCTATAAAATTTTTTTAAAAGGCAGTTGTTATTTAAGGGTTTCAGTTGTTAAAAACAACAATGATAAATTTTACTTTGGATATCTACATCCCAAAGTATATTGGGATATGCCATAGATTTTATTTATCAATACCTGTTTTTTCACATGGCTTTTAAAGTAGCTTGTTGGGTTTTGTTTTTTTTTTTAATAATCTACTCTGTTAATTCATAGGGTATTTTTTTCTCATTTTTCACAAGAAAAACCTCTTCAAACAAATTAAACTTTCCTAGGAAACCATAAACAAAATGACAACTGGGAGAAAATATTTGCTAACAATGCAACTAACAAGAGCTTAATTTCCAAAATATACAAACAGTTCATACAACTCAATATCACAAAACAAACAACCCAATCAAAAAAAAAAATGGACAGAAAACCTAAATAGACATTTCACCAAAGAAGATATACAGATGGCCAACAAACACATGAAAAGATTCTCAACATCACTAATTATTAGAGAAATGCAAATTGAGACTACAATGAGGTGTCACCCCACTCCAATCACAAATAATAAATGCTGGAGAGAGTGTGGAGAAAAGGGAACCACCTTATACTGTTGGTGGGAATGTAAATTGGTGGAGCCACTTCATGCTGGAGAACAGCATAGAGATTCTTAAAAATAGACACAAAACTAAAAATGAGATACCATATGATCTAGCAGTCCCACTCCTGGGCATATATCTGGAAAAGATGAAAACTCTAATTCAAAAAGTTCATACACCTTAATGTTCACAGCAGCACTATTTGCAATAGCCAAGACAAGGAAGCAACCTAGAAGATACGGTACATATATACAATGGAATATTACTCAGCCATAAAAAACAATGAAATAAATGCCATTTGCAGCAAGCAATATGGATGGACCCAGAGATTATCATATAAAGTGAAGCAAATCAGAGAAAGACACATATCATATGATATCACCTATATGTGGAATCGAAAAAAAATAGTACAAATCAAGTTATTTGTACAGAAACAAAGTCACAGACATAAATTTATGATTACCAAAGGAGAAGGGGAAGGAAGGGAAAATCAGCAGTATGGGATTAACAGATACGCATTGCCATATTTAAAATAGCTAAACAACAAGGTTTTATTGAGTTCCTTGGTGGCTCAGATGGTAAAGCATCTGCCTACAATGAGGAGACCCAGGTTTGATCCCTGGGTTGGGAAGATCCTCTGGAGAAGGAAATGGCACCCCACTCCAGTACTCTTACCTGGAAAATCCCATGGACAGAGGAGCATGGTAGGCTACAGTCCATGGGGTTGCAAAGAGTCAGGCACGACTGAGTGATTTCACTTTCACTTTCTTTTACTTTCACAAAGAACTATAGTCAATATCTTATAATAACCTATAATGGAAAATAATTTTTAAAAGAATATACATAAATGTATAGATTACATATAACCAAACTACTTTGCATCTGAAAACAATAAAATATTATAAATCAATTGCAGTTTGACATAAGAAAAAAATTAAACTCTTCTAGCCATAAAGTTGTCATATAGTAATGCTGCATAAATTGAGGGAGAAGAAAACACTAAATGTGTAGGTCTGCCCATTTGTAAATTTCAAAGGGATTATTGATACACTTAAAGCTTACAGTAGTACTACAAATCCTTATATTCTTTTATTCCTGATCTCAGGATTATCATTTTATTTTGCTTATGCATATTTTATGTTTTATTTATGTGTACAATTTTGAACAGATAAAATTATCATTTTTGAGAAGATATATATATGCACATCAGTGTAACAGATGAGTAAAGAAATGAAAACTTTTGGACTTCCTTGGTGGTGCAGTGGATAAGAATCTGTCTGCCAGTGCAAGGAACACGAGTTCTATCCCATATGCCCAGAAGTAACTAAACCCATGTGCCACAACTACTGAGCCTGTGCTCTAGAGCTGAAGAGCCACAACTACTGAAGCCCCAGCGTGCTAGAAGCTGTGCTCTGCAACAGGAGAAGCCACCACAGTGAGAAGCAGATACACCATAACTCCTGCTCACAGCAACTAGAGAAAGCCTGCCTGCAACAGCGAAGACCCAGCCCAGCCAAAAATAAATAATAAAATAAATAAAAATTATTTTGAAAAAAAGAAGAAAACTTTTTGTTTCAGGTAAAGCTGGCAGCAGCATCAGCAAAGCCCTAGGGGATTGAAAATAAGAGACACGTCCAGTGTATTGGCCTCCATGCAGCTCTAATAGTGAGTGAACAGTATATTCCAGAGCACATTTCCTTGCTGGGTTTTCCTGCTAACGGAAGTCATACCAGGGAATTTCATAGGAGTCCGGTGGTTGGGACTCTGCACTTGCACTGCAGAGAGTGTGGATTCTGTTCATGATAAGAAACCTTAAGATTCCATAAGCCACAAGGGGCGGGCAAAAAAACAAAAAGTCATATCAACTCACTGTAGAAATGATGCAAGATTACAGAAAAATACAGCTGACCCCTGAACAACTGGAGTAAGGGGCACCAACCCTCCACATACTGAAAAAAAAAAAAGGAGAGAGGGAGAGTATGATTTTTAGTCACCCCTCCCTCCCTTCAGTTTCTCTGCATCCAGCGTGCCTCAGGAGCCACAGTCCCTCTAGATCGGCAGTTCTGCATCTGTGGATTCGACACACTTGGGAACAGAGGAGTTTGTGGTGGTACTACTGAAAAAATTCCCCGCACAAGTGGACCTGAGTAGTTCGAACACCTGTTGTTCAAGTGTCAACTGTATAAAGATTTTATGTGTTTTATTGACATATATTTACTCTGCAATACTATGTTAGTTCCAGGCACACAGCGTAGTGATTGGATGTTTCTATACGTTACAAAGTGATCACCACTAAAGCATAAAGATTTTGAAAGCAGTCTCACTAGATGGAGATATCCATCTCTAATGTTGTGCTTTCTTTCCAGTCCTTTTCCTGTATTTGTGTATGGGTGTGTTTTTGGAAAACGAAAACAGAAGCCTCTCAAACAAAGGAATTTAGTCATTGCCAATAAGAGTTTTGAAAGAGGAAGAAAACTGGATTTCTACTCCCCAAGAAAAGCTGTAGAAAGTTAAACTCTATTAAATAGAGAGCCACAAAATAAGTCAAAAAATTAAATGCACACTATTTCTTAGTGAACTGGAAACAAATATCTTGTGAAACTTTAGTATTTCCATTTTCACTGGTAAATGTACTACCACTTTTGAAAAATGAGTGAATGAATAAAGCAAAAGCTTTCAGAGTCTAAGTTGTTTGAATAGATGTATCTAAATAAAATTGGTAACATTTTGGATGCCAATGTTATATTTTGAAGAAGCAAATATTGTACTTTAATGATAATTTTTTATAAACATAGAAACTGCACAGTCCTTTTTTAAAGCTATGTTAGAAAATACCCAAAGGGTAATTAAGATTTTACTTAATCCAGGTAATTTATCATGATCATCCTATTGTTTCATTTTCCTGTGAGACAACAAAGATCTTATATGTATATTTTGTTTATACTCTACCTTATTCCAGAAACAATATAAGAAATATTTTCAGAATATACTCAATATAGAAAAATAATTTTTAAATAGGTAAATATAATTCAAGTAATAAGAAAATAGTATGAGAAGTAAATTATTTCCAAAATGCATCCCTTTGGGACTTCCTTGGTGTCCAGTGGCTACTCCCACTGGGAGTCTATGCTCCCAGTGCAGGGCGCCCAGGTTCAATCCCTAATCAGGGAACTAGATCCCATATGCTGCAACTAAGACACAGGACAGCCAAATACACAATTTATTTTAAATGCATCTCTTTGACAAAGCCTAAGTTAAAGGCTGGCCCAAGAATTTAAAGTTGGCCCAAGACAACCTATAATGGAAAGATAGCCAATGAGCTAGTGGGAACTCCTCAAATGATATGCTTCCTTGGAGGGAGTGTCTGTGTCAGTTTTTCCCCCATGACACATAGTAAAATCCAACAATTAGGAAAACCTTGATTTGAGCCAAACTGGGAAATCAAACTCAGGTGATAAAAAGATTGATTTGTGTCCACAGCCAAGAAGAAAATCACATACATTTCTCTGTCACACCTGTAGTGACCCAGCATTGA
>SJXQ01007724.1:23989-34153 GCA_006408695.1 Aepyceros melampus
TGACTCTACCATCTGCATCCACTTTTTACATACTTGTCTTGGGAAATGAAAATGACTATGTAACATCCATCCAGAATCCTCAGGGATGACTCCCCATTGAGTCATTTTCCAAATAACACAGGCTTTTTGTGGGGAAACTAGTAAGCAAAGTGACCACACACTAGGGGGAAAAATCAGCCTCTTTCTCTCTTGTTTATGTGAAAATATATTTACACCTGATGGATGCTGAATGAATAAAGTCTCTACCTGGGATGGACATGGCCAGGAAGCAAAATTCTGGGTGTCTCTTCACTGCTCTATTTGTGCTTAATGGTGGAGTTTGAGAATACACTATAACTGGCTCTGCCCCAAGTGTAGATCAATTTACAGTCTGTGGAAAATCTGGTTCTCTCAAGAGTGAACAGCCACTGATTACAAATTTCTACCAGAAACACCTGGCACACACTCTGTCTCTCTTCAGATTGAATGTGCCAATAAACCAGGTTTTCATTCCAGATCTAGAGGTCATACCACTCATTCATTTCTTCACCTGTTTAATAAGCATTCACTACATGCCTACTTTGTGCCATGCACTAGTGATACAAAGCTAAAAACCACATTTCTCCATCCTCAGGGGAAAAGAGACCATGACAAAACAATGAGGCAAGTGCAGAGGTAGAATTATAGGGAGCACCAAAAACAGATCACCTGGCCCAGCCCAGGAACTAAATGTCATGTAGGGGAGAAGATGGAGAAGGCAATGGCACCCCACTCCAGTACTTTTGCCTGGAAAATCCCACGGATGGAGGAGCCTGGTAGGCTACTGGCCATGGGGTCGTGAAGAGTCAGACACCACTGAGCAACTTCCCTTTCACTTTTCACTTTCATGCATTGGAGAAGGAAATGGCAACCCACTCCAATGTTCTTGCCTGGAGAATCCCAGGGACGGGGGAATCTGGTGGGCTTCTGTCTATGGGGTCGCACAGAGTCAGACACGACTGAAGCGACTTAGCAGCAGCAGGGTAGAAGAAGGAGGCACAAAGGTGAGCGAGTCAGCTGACCAGTCTCAGAATAATCACAGAATGTCCCCCGCCTAAGGCAACTAGTAACCCTTAAGCAGGGTGACTGCAGAAATCACAGGTAATTCAAATGATGCCCATAGAGTCACACTGTCCAGATGATGAGTAAGTGAAATGTGCTCAGCAGCCTTTGAGGAATTTTCCACCCCATCAGGTTGGCAGGAGACAGCCAGAGATGACTCGAGCAAACCCTTACCCTTGACCAAGCACTTACAGAAGCCACAATGATTTCCAGAAAATGCAAAGAGAGGGGTGGAGGGTCACAGGTTTTACTCCAGGCATTGAGGGTAGAGGGGCTTGGATCCAAAGAGAAAATTAGTCTGTTAGCCAGAAAAGGGCTCTTATCAAAATGTGACCATGCAGGAAGCCTGGTCTCACATTTCCAGTCTCCAGAGCTGTGAGAAATAAAATTGTGTTTGTAAGCTATCCAGTCTGTGGCACTTAGTTAAGCAACCTGAACCGACATATTCCATATAATGGAATTCCATACAGCAGTGAAATGAACTAGACCTACCTAAATCAATAAGAACAACCCTCAAAAACTCTTCACTTTGAATGAAAAGATCAAGAGGGCAGATGAATATGTTTAGTATTATTCTATTTATATAAAGTGTACATACGGAGAGAGGACTGAAAGGCCTTTGACTATTGCTTAAGTAAGGTGGTAAGTTTATGGACCCTCATTAATTATTCTTTACATTTTTAATATCTGAAATTGTTCTAAAAAAAAAAAGACTAGCCAGAAGCAGGCAAACATAAAAAAGACAGTTGAAGCAGTTATTGGGGAGAAACAACAATTCTAGGAGTCAGTAAAAGCTTTAACTGAATTCTTGAAAGTAGAGTGGGAAACCAGACTAGAACTTAGAAATTTCTTTTCTCCGTAAGGAACTTTAATACACACTGTATTAAATATTCCTTTAATACACACTGTATTCTTATTTTGTAACTCTGCTAAGTCACTTCAGTCGTGTCCAACTCTGTGCAACCCCATAGACGGCAGCCTACCAGGCTCCCATGTCCCTGGGATTCTCCAGGCAAGAATACTGGAGTGGGTTGCCATTTCCTTCTCCAATGCATGAAATTGAAAAGTGAAAGTGAAGTCGCTCAGTTGTGTCTGACTCTTCGCGACCCCATGGACTGAAGCCTACCAGGCTCCTCTGTCCACGGGATTTTCCAGGCAAGAGTACTGGAGTGGGGTGCCATTGCCTTCTCCTTTGTAACTCTACCCTTACATAATTCTAGAGACCAGATTCAGAGCTCACACGAACAACGTAGATGTTCTCTACCCGAGTTCATTCAATTCATGGATCATCTGTACAAAACGTTAAACAGAAACCTCAGTGGAATAAAATTGGGAGACCAGAAGGGGCAGCTCTCACATCCTACACGGTAGCGGAGCCCAACTAAAAGACTTGTTTCCTGGTAAAGACCCACTGAAAAGCCATGGACTCTTTTATTTCCTCTACCCTCCCAGGATCCTTTCCCCATCTGTAAAACAGTTCTCTTTACCTTGTATTGGGTGGAAATCTGCACATGGCCCAACACGGTTGCAGACTCTAATTTATAATTCTTTGCTGATCCCAAATAAACCCATTTTAGTTGGAGAAATATCTGGCAGTCTATTTATTTTAGATCAACATCTAGAATGCACACAGGTAATATTTATCTACAAAGATGTGCAAATATTTTCCTAATATCCATCCACTACCTGGGTTCTTTTCCCAATGCCAAAATCAGGGAGGAATACTCCACACTTCTACACACTTCCAAGCTTTGACAATACAATCACTGTAGGATTTAACAGAGGCAGAAAAACATAACCAATCCCACAAAACTGAATGATGTTTTATGAACACTGTGTGACCAAAAGGTGCTATGATGGTTTCCCATTAATTCTATAACAAAGTAAGAGCTAGGAGACAGTATGAAATAATGCCTCTACACACTCCTGTATTGCTTGCAGTTTAAATCTCATATAATCCTGCAAAGTTCCAATGACACTAAGACAGGAAGATGGTGACTTCTCATGATGTCACAACTAGCCAGGAAGGGGAGCCCAGGTCTGGAAATTGAGCCCAGGTCTTCAGATTTCATCCAATGTTCTTCCCTCTGTTCCTCACCGGAGTGCTTTTCTTTGCTCTTAGAGCCCAGAGGGCAGTATGCTGAAGTGGAAGTGATCCGATAGACCATCCCAGGGATACATTCTAGCCCTCCACCAACTAGCTGTGTGCCTTTGGGCTACTTACCTCTGTCAGCCTCAGCTCTCTCAGATGTAAACTGAAAAGACAGAATCAACTTGCCATGGCTGTGGTGGCCATTAGAGTAAACGTACAGTGTGTGGCCTGGAGTAGGTTGTGCTCAGTGATGGGAACCTTCATCTGTTACAGGAACCTTGCAAAGCTTGTGCAGAGCCCCACATTCCCACAGTCCCTCTGACCAAACCAAAGAGTGAGAATTCAGAGAATTAGTAATAGATTATAAAGTTAGGTTAGGTAAATTAGACTAAAAATTGACAGGAAATGAAGGCTGACGTCAGAATGGAATGATTTCATTATCATTATGAAATAAACTGAACTGATAAGTATTAACAACAGCAAAAGTAACTTTGTACTACACAGACATATTTGTTTCTCCTTCAAGGACATGGAATGGATAGAAAATGCATAAACAAAACCTACCCACACAATTTCCCTAAACATACTTTTTTTTGCAGCATTTATTAGTTATCAGTCCTAAAACAGGTGAAGTTGTAAAGTATGAATCAATTTCTGCTTCATTAACTATGAAGACAAAGTTTAAAATAAAAATACCTTCTAGTGAATGGTCCTTGGCCCTCCAGAAGGAAACAAAGGAATCTAGACCAGTGATTTTCACTTTTCCCTTCAGTTCAGTTCAGTCACTCAGTCATGTCCGACTCTTTGCAACACCATGAATCACAGCACGCCAGGCCTCTCTGTCCATCACCAACTCCTGGAGTTCACTCAGATTCATGTCCATTGAGTCCGTGATGCCATCCAGCCATCTCATCCTTGGTCGTCCCCTTCTCTTCCTGCCTCTAATCCTTCCCAGCATCAGAGTCTTTTCCAATGAGTCAACTCTTCGCATGAGGTGGCCAAAGTACTGGAGTTACAGCTTTAGCATCATTCCTTGCAAAGAAATCCCAGGGCTGATCTCCTTCAGAATGGACTGGTTGGATCTCCTTGCAGTCCAAGGGACTCTCAAGAGTCTTCTCCAACACCACAGTTCAAAAGCATCAATTCTGCGCTCAGCCTTCTTCACAGTCCAACTCTCACATCCATACATGCCACAGGAAAAACCATAGCCTTGACTAGACGGATCTTTGTTGGCAAAGTAATGTCTCTGCTTTTGAATATACTATCTAGGTTGGTCATAACTTTTCTCCCAAGGAGTAAGCATCTTGATTTCATGGCTGCAGTCACCATCTGCAGTGATTTTGGAGCCCAGAAAAATAAAGTCTGACACTGTTTCCACTGTTTCCCCATCTATTTCCCATGAAGTAATGGGACCGGATGGAAAAGGTCAGTTTTTATTCCAATTCCAAAGAAAGGCAATGCCAAAGAATGCTCAAACTACCGCACAATTGCACTCATCTCACATGCTAGTAAAGTAATGCTCAAAATTCTCCAAGCCAGGCTTCAGCAGTACGTGAATCGTGAACTTCCTGATGTTCAAGCTCGTTTTAGAAAAGGCAGAGGAACCAGAGATCAAATTGCCTACATCCACTGGATCATGGAAAAAGCAAGAGAGTTCCAGAAAAACATCTATTTCTGCTTTATTGACTATGCCAAAGCCTTTGACTGTGTGAATCACAATAAACTGTGGAAAATTCTGAAAGAGATGGGAATACCAGACCACCTGACCTGCCTCTTGAGAAATCTGTATGCAGGTCAAGAAGCAACAGTTAGAACTGGACATGGAACAACAGACTGGTTCCAAATAGGAAAAGGAGTACGTCAAGGCTGTATATTGTCACCCTGCTTATTTAACTTCTATGCAGAGTACATCATGAGAAACGCTGGACTGGAAGAAACACAAGCTGGAATCAAGATTGCTGAGAGAAATATCAAGAACCTCAGATATGCAGATGACACCACCCTTATGGCAGAAAGTGAAGAGGAACTAAAAAGCCTCTTGTTGAAAGTGAAAGAGGAGAGTGAAAAAGTTGTCTTAAACATTCAGAAAATGAAGATCATGGCATCCAGTGCCATCACTTTTCCCTTCTCGAGCCCTTAAAAAAAATTTTTTTTAATACACGTTCTCCCTTCTACATTTTTCAGTTGACATCTATAATGATTCATCATAAGTTTAAGCAGTTGTGAAGGACCTAATTTCCAATATACTATGAATCTTGACATTTTGAAATGAAACATTACTTTCTGGAATGAATCCAATGGAACCTAAGTGAAGTGAAGTTGCTCAGTTGTGTCTGACTCTTTGGGACCCCATGGACTGTAGCCTACCAGGCTCCTCTGTCCATGGGATTCTCCAGGCAATAGTATTGGAGTGGATTGCCATTCCCTTCTCCAGGGGATCTTCCCAACCCGGGGATCGAACCCGGGTCTCCTGCATTGTAGACAGGTGCTTTACTGTCTGAGCCACCAGGGCAGTCCAATGGAACCTAAAGGCCACAGCAATTTGACGTGTCATTTTCCATTAAAAAAATATATGAACTCACTCTTAACAACACTGTTTTTTTTTTCTTTTTGAACTTACACTGTTTTTTAAAAATTTGATTAGAGGGTACTTACTTTATATTGTATTGTTTTCTGCCATACATCAACATGAATTGACCATTTATATATGTCCCCTCCCTCTTGAACCTCCCTCCCACCTCCCACCTTGAACTTGCACTTTCAGCTCTACTTCTTTCAAAGATGTTTTTTGGACTGTGATACATTTTTATGCTTAAAGATCTATTACTGATCATCTCCTCATATTTCTTAACTACCAAAGTATATATTTACTTCAAAAATGTTTAAACTTAACTTCCTATGATCTTAAGGCTCTAAGTGTTCAAAATAACATTTTGACTGAGTTAACATTACAATTACTAGTAGCACATGGTTGATTAAAATGACAAATTTTGATAATTGAAAGTAAAATTTTAGTGGACATTTATGACTTACCCTTTCAAAATTTTATTGAAACAAAGAACTGCAAACCCCTTGACATGATCTTCAAACTGGCAGTTGTCAATTAACACCCAGGCCCCAATAACAGGAAAATTTTTTCTCCCAACAGTGTTTATATGTGTGTGTAACGTATCTGTTTCATCACCAAGAACCACCTCAATTTTGCACCTCATATGATAGAGAAACTGGACAAAGTATACTTGGGATGTCAACTCTACCCTGGATATTCAGCTAAAGCTGATTCCCTGGAGAGGTCTTCCGCCCCCAGGGGTCTTCATACACACAGTTTAAAGATCACTGTTCTCACCACTTCAGAATATATTTTTAAATTTTCACATAATAATGAAAAAACACAACTTGCAAACATACATACATATACAATACACATATAGTTTACCTTGATATATATACACATACACACATACACTTATATTTACACACATACACACACACACTGACAAGCAGGAGAGGCGGGTTTGATCCTTGGGTCAGGAAGATCCCCTGGAGAAGGAAATGGCAACCCACTCCAGCATTCTTGCCTGGAGAATCCCATGGACAGAGGAGCCTGGTGGGCTATGGTCCATGGGGTCACAAAGAGTTGGACATGGCTTGGCGACTTAACAGCAACAGCAGCAGGATAGAAATGGGCTTCAGTGGTTTTTTAAAAACTCCCCAGCTGATTCTAAAGCACAGTTGAGCTTGATAATGACTGGATTAAGGCTAAAAGGAAGGAGGAAAAAAATTCCATAAAAGCGTCATAATCAGTGCAGACTCCTGCTTACACCAGGAGCACAACGCACTACGCCTTGCTTAGTTTTTTCCTTTCGTGTTGGAAGGAAAAACCATCACCTCTACCATGAACTCTGGGACATGGTATTATCTGAGAATTTGGGGACAGGGAAAGTGTACCGTCTAATGCAAAGGTCAAACTGATAGTATTTAGACTCAAAAGAAACATGCTTTTTTTTTTTTATAACAAAATTTTTAAAAGAAATTCAATGCAGCTGTTTTAAATGTAGTATCCTTAGGTTCTGTATTAGTAGGTGTTCTTCCTCTATAAGCAAGCAAGTCTTCCGCTGAAAGCAAGCAAGTCTTGTTTTCCTCTGGCTGCTTTATGAGATTCTTCTCTTTATTATTGGTTTTCAGCAGATCAAAAACAACAGAAAAAAAAAATCAATAAACCAAAAGTTGTTTCCTTAAGAAAATCAACCAAATTGGCAAGTCTTTAGCCAGACAGGCCGAGGAAAAGAAAAGAGACTCAAATTATCTAAAATAGGAACAAAAGAGATATTTACAAAACTTACAGAAATGAAAAGGATTATAAGGGAATACTATGAACAACTGGATGCTAATAAAACAGATAAATGAAATGGACAGGTTACCAGGCAAACACAAAATACTAAACTGATATACAAAGAAATGGAAAATATAAGCAAAGAGATCATCAGCAATAGAAGACGAGGGCAAGCTGGCATAAGGCTAGAATAGAATAGAATTGAAAATCCAGGGAATTCCCTAGCTGTCCAGTGGTTAGCACTCGGTGCTTTCACTGCTGGACCATGGGTTTGATCCGTGGTTAGGAAACCAAAATACCACAAGCCGTGTGACATGGCAAAAATAAAAATGAGAAAGCAGATATAAACCCTTACACTTATTGTCAGTAGACCTTTGACAAGGTGACAATACAATTTAGTGAGGAAAAAACAGTCTTTTTAACAAACATTGTTGAGATAACTCCACATGCAGAAAATGAACTTAGAAGCCTCCTTAAGCCATTTACAAAAACTAATGCAAAATGGATCAAAGACCCAATTGTAAGAACTATAAAACTCTTATAAGAAAACATAGGCATAAATCTTGATGATCTTGAATTAGGCAATGGCTTTTCAGATATGATACCAATAGGAAAAGTAACAACAACAAAAAAGAAAAATTGGATTTCACCAATAGTAAAAAAAATTTCTGCTTTGAAGGACATCATTAAGAGCCAAAGTAACCTTGAGGGAAAAAAATGAAGCTGGAAGAATCAGGGCCCCTGACTATAGTCTATACTACAAAGGTTCAGTAATCAAAACAGTATGGTACTGACATAAAAGCAGAAATATAGATCAATGAAATTTGATACAAAGTCCAGAGAGAAATCTAAGCACCTATCTATGACACCTAATCTATGCAAAGGAGGCAAGGATATAAAATGGAGAAAATACCATCTCTTCAATAAGTGGTGCTGGGAAAACCAGACAGCTACATGTAAAAGAACACTTTTACATGAATACTTACAAGAACACTTCCTAACACTACACACAAAAATAAACTCAAAATGGATTAAAGATCTAATCATAAGGCCAGATACTATAAAACTCCTGGAGGAAAACACAGGCAGAACACTCTCTGATGTAAACTGCAGCACAATCTTTTTTGATCCACCCCCTAGAGTAATGAAAATAAAAACAAAAATAAACAAATGGAACCTAATTAAACTTAAAAGATTATGAACAGCAAAGGAAACCATAAACACAACAAAAGGACAACCCCAAAGAATGGGAGAAATTTTTTCCAAATGAAGTGGCCCACAAGGTATTCTCCAAAATAAACAAACAGCTCAATTAGCTCAATATGAAAAAAAAAAATTTAAATGAATAGACATTTCTCCAAAGACATACAGATGATCAAAAAGCACATGAAAAGGTTATCAACATCACTGATTATTAGAGAAGAGCAAACCAAAACTACAATGAGGTATCACCTCACACTGGTCAGAGTGGCCACCATCAAGAAAACCTACAAACAAGGAATTCTCTGGCAGTCAGTGGTTATGACTCTATGCTTTAAATGCTGAGGGTTCAGGTTTGATCCTTGGTCAGGGGTTTAAGATCCCACAAGCTGCCTAGTGCAGCCAACAACAACGAAAAGTCTACAAGCAATAAGTGCTGGAGAGAGTGTGGAGAAAAGGGAACCCTCCTCACTTGCTAGTAGAAATGTAAATTGGCACAGCCACTAGGAAGAACAGTATGGAGATTCCTTAAAAAGCTAAGCATAGAGTTACAATATGATACAGCATTTCCATTCCTAGGCATATATCCAGAAAAAGTATAATTTGAAATGATATATGCATCCCAATGTTCTTTGCAGTGCTATCTGTAACAGTCAAGACATGGAAGCAACTTAAATGTCCACTGACAGAGAAATGGGTAAGAGGATGTGGTACATATATACAATGGAATATTAAAATATAAAAAGAATGAAATAATGCCATTTGCAGCAACATGGATGGACCTGGAGATTAGCATACTGATAAGTAAGCTAGGGAAAGATAAATATCATGATAGCATTTACACATGGAATTTAAAACCTAGTACAAAAAAAATCTTATTTACAAGACAGAAACAGACTCACAGACATAGAAAATAAATTTATGGAGAAGCAGGGATGGATAAATTTGGAGATTGAGATTGACATATACACATTACTATATACAAAATAGAAAACTAATAAGGATCTACAGTGTACCACAGGGGACTCTTCTCAATACTCTGTAATGACCTATATGGGAAAAGAACCTAAAAAAGAGTGGATATATGTAATATATAAATGATTCACTTTGCTATGCCCATGAAATATAATATATAAATAATTCACTTTGCTGTACATTTGAAACTAGTACAACATTGTAAATCAACTATACTCCAATGAAAGTAGCTGCCTAAAAAAAGAAAAAAGTTAAGAATGTAAAAAGATAACCCACAAAATGAGACATTCGCAAATCATATAGCTGATAAAATTTAATATGCAGAATATATGAAGAACGCTTATAACTTATAGACATTTCTTCAAGGAAGATATACAAATGTCAAATAAGCACATGACAATATGCTCAATACCATTAGCTATCAAAATTTCAGATAAAACCACCATGAAATACTACTTCACAAGCCACTCAGTTCAGTTCAGTA
>SJXQ01007725.1:2537-29443 GCA_006408695.1 Aepyceros melampus
GCGGGGACCGAGGGGGGCGGGGGGAGTTCGGAGGGCCGGCGGTTGGCGGGGCCGCGAGCCCAGCCGACCGTTTCGCGCCGCCGGCCCACGCCGCAGTGTCGTGTGTGGACGGCACCTTCTCAGCCCAGTGGAGTCCAGGTCGGCGCCCGGCAGCCTTCGACGCGATGTTCCGCCGGAGCTTTAATCGTTTTGTAAGTACACTCGCTGCGGCTCCCCGCGTGTCGGTTCGCTTGCTCGCCAGCCCCTTCGCCCGGTCCCTCAGAACAGTTTCCTGAGGGGAAGACTGCGTCTCTGGGAGACACCAGCAGCGCCCGCTCTTACAGTTTCACTGAAACGACGCTGCCCGGGGCGGTCAGGGTGGGGAGTCAGATAGGGCTCTCGGAGCACCCCGCCACTCCACCCCGACCCCGGCCCATTTATCCGGAGCTTCCCTGGGCTGTTCCTTACAAACTGCCGCGGACGAGGGGGGGTCGCCCTCCGAGCTGAATGGTGGGGGACCTCCCGGGGGGACCGACCCAAGGGTCCCTCGGTGTGCCAGTTACTCGAAGATGGCGTTTTATTATCAGGGAGGTTGCTTTCTTTTGTTTCCTCTGCCATGAGCACATGGAGGTAAACCTAGACCTGTCACAGTGGTCCAAAGAAGCCCTGGGGGCTGAGGGGTGGGAGGCTGGGGCCGGGCTCAGCCGACTGCTCACCCGAGGCCGGGCAAACTTTGGAGACCCAGCCTGAGCCTCTCACCTTGAGGGTTTAATAAAAGCGAGGGCGATCGTCGGGGTGGGCTGAGTCGAGGTGGAAATGTGAGGAGGCGGCACCGCCGCTACCAAGCGAGCGCCGGGGCCGAAGCCTCGCCGAGCACCGAACGCCCCAGACCTTGACCCAGGGGAGGAGGCGAGCTGCGGCAGGACGCCTCTGTCCACGTCGACTCCCCCTCCCCGATCCCCAGAAAAGGGAATTTTATTCCGAGTTTGACACCCGGAAAACCGATTACTGACTTTCTTGAGTAACCTGTTCACTCCTAGAGGGTACGGAAGAATGGAGTGAAACCGGGACCATCTACTTCTATGCTGCTATTAGTAGCAACTTCCTTAATTGCAAGATGAAGTGGCGGGAATAGGATTTTATTTCTGCCAGTAATGTGAAAGGAAGCATTCGTCAGTAAATGTGGATTTTTCTGGCCTTAGGAGAAATGGTTTGAGTGCTGTGCGCGCCTACCAACCCCCCTTACAAGATCTGTTGAAGAACTTGTCGGTTTGGCTGTTTTCCTGCGATTATTCGTAATCGAAGCATTGCTAGCATTTTTTCATGCCTCGGATGAATTTGCTCTCATTATTTTTTCTGCATTTGAAACTTTCACAAATGTACCCTGGCTAAACGAAGTAATTGTACGTCCCCTTCTAGGCTGTTATTATCACAAGAGCGCTGTTAATGTTTTTCTAAAGGTTTACCTCACCAGAAGCATGTCTTATGAAATTGGAGCAGGTTTACTTGTGGCACAGCAATAGAGGTTGTGCCTATCAGGATTTTGAAATCCGTAGGAATTGGCTTGTACTGTATGCTTTGCTAAAGCAAATGACTAAAATTGGTTTCTCACATTTAGCCTGAGAAGGTAGAAGAGCATTGTGCTTCATAGTTCTATTTCATGTAGATTCTTGTGATCCTGAGTGTTGTTTGGGGGTGTTAGAAAAGGAAAGGTGACAAAGAGGACTAATTGTAATATTTGGGAAGAGGATAATCTTTTCATATGGCATTCTTATACTGGAAAACAACTGGACTGTGGTTCGTAATATATTCGTTAGCTCAACATTGAGATAATGACATCCCCTCCCCGTTTTTAAGGATTTAAAGATTTGAAACCAAACCACCAGGCTAAAAGTATCAGTCTAAAAGCCCCCTTCATCTTTCTTTTGCTCAGAGTGGTCTGTGTTGTTTGAGTCTAGTTAAGGAAGCAGTGCTGGCCGGGGAAGGCAGGGCATGCAGTAGAATTTGCAGCAGTTGTTGAGGTGCCAGCCTGCAGGTTTTGAGGCTAGTACTTTGCATCCCCGTCCAAGACTCTGCGGAGAATGTGCTCACACTGAAAGGAGCTTTGACCTCATTGTTTCTGCTGGAATACTCGACTGCTCACATTTTCCTGAGCAATCATGACTCTGGTTAAGTCTCCAGAATTTCTACCAGTGCAGTGAACTGAAAGCTTCTCAGGAGTTGTATCTGAGCCCTAGGCCTAGGGCAAGAAATTAATCTGTAAACCCTTGGACTGAATGTGAAATATTACTATCAAATACTTACTGCTAAAGAATGACTTCAGAAATAGTTGGGGATGGGGCGGTTTTTAGCTCCTGTAGTCAGTAAGCAAAGTGCTGTCTTCATCTTTTCCTTGGTAGAGACTGAGTGGCAGTCCCATTTACATCACTAGAAGGATACAACTAAAGATTTAGGTTCGTCTTTGACTTTTCACTTCCATACATTGGAAAGGGAAATGGCAACCCACTCTCGTGTTTTTGCTTGGAGAATCCCAGGGACGGGGGAGCCTGATGGGCTGCCGTCTATGGGGTCGCACAGAGTCAGACACGACTGAAGTGACGTGACTTAGCTTAGCTTATCTTGCCTTGCACAGTAATATAGATGTAGTCTAAGTTGTGTACTTTTATATTTTGGAGATGGGGCTATGAATTCCTTTCAAAATTAGGTGTTTTTCTTGTGTACCCGTGTACATCTGAAATTGACTTTGAATGTAATATAAATTCCAGTGATGTTGATTGTAGTTCTTGGTCACTGAAAACTGGATACTACATGTTAGGACAGGGCTTTACATTTTAAGGGCTTCCCTTGTGGCTCAGCTGGTAAAGAATTGGCCCGCAGTGCAGGAGACCTGGGTTCAATCCTTGGGTTGGGAAGATTCCCTGGAGAAGGGAAAGGCTACCCATTATTCTGGCCTGGAGAATTCCATGGACTGTATAGTCCATGGGGTTGCAAAGAGTCAGACACAACTGAGTGACTTTCACTTAGATTTTAAACCTAACATGGGAAGTAGTATCATCTTTTACAGCTCAGTAGAGAAGGCAATGGCAACCCACCCAGTACTCTTGCCTGGAAAATGCCATGGACAAAGGAGCCTGGTAGGCTGCAGTCCATGGGGTCGCGAAGAGTCTGACACGACTGAGCGACTTCCCTTTCACTTTTCACTTTCATGCATTGGAGAAGGAAATGGCAACCCACTCCAGTGTTCTTGCCTGGAGAATCCCAGGGACAGGGGAGCCTGGTGGGCTGCCATCTCTGGGGTTGCACAGAGTCAAACACGACTGAAGCGACTTAGCAGCAGCAGCAGCAGTGTTTCCAAATCGTTTTAAAAACGCCATTTATTTTTCCAGGCCCAGGTTCTCCAGTGTTGAAAGAGAAAGTTCTTTCAGTTCAGTTCAGTCGCTCAATCGTGTCCGACTCTTTGCGACCCCATGAATCGCAGCATGCCAGGCCTCTCTGTCCATCACTAACTCCCGGAGTTCACTCAAACTCACGTCCATCGAGTTCATGATACCATCCAGCCATCTCATCTTCTGTTATCCCCTTTTCCTCCTGCCCCCAATCCCTCCCAGCATCAGAGTCTTTTTCAATGAGTCAACTCTTCGCATGAGGTGGCCAAAGTACTGGAGTTTCAGCTTTAACATCATTCCTTCCAAAGAACACCCAAGGCTGATCTCCTTTAGGATGGACTGGTTGGATCACCTTGCAGTCCAAGGGACTCTCAAGAGTCTTCTCCAACACCACAGCTCAAAAGCATCAATTCTTCGGCGCTCAGCCTTCTTCACAGTCCAACTCTCATTCATGACCACTGGAAAAACCATAGCCTTGACTAGATGGACCTTTGTTGGCAAAGTAATGTCTCTGCTTTTGAATATGCTATCTAGGTTGGTCATAACTTTCCTTCTAAGGAGTAAGCATCTTTTAATTTCATGGCTGCAATTACCATCTGCAGTGATTTTGGAGCCCAGAAACGTAAAGTCTGACACTGTTTCCACTGTTTCCCCATCGATTTCCCATGAAGTGATAGCACAAGATGCCATGATCTTTGTTTTCTGAATGTTGAGCTTTAAGCCAACTTTTCACCCTCTTTCACTTTCATCAAGAGGCTTTTTAGTTCCTCTTCAGTTTCTGCCATAAGGGAAAGTTCTTTAGCTTGAGCTAAAAGAAATAGTGATTCATTGTATTTTTTAAAGACATGGCCTTGATGTCTTTGCCATTAAAAAATTGTCTTGTTTCCTTTCTGATGAATTATGATTTTCCTTCTGACAATTTCGTGGTAGAAAGAAATTGGTGGATTTGGTGTAAGATTTTCGGATTTAGGTATGTAGGGGATGTCTTAAAAGATTTAACACTTGAATGTCTGAGAGTACAATAAAAACTATATAGCCTATTCCCAGTCAACATCTCCAGTCTCCATAAATAAAATAAATAATGGTAGTTTTTTTTGTACAATTTACTTTCCATTAAAAGAATGTTTAATTGGAAGTCTGGACTAATTGAGGCTTAAGTGTCAGGGACTTTTAGTCTTTGTGACTTTCATAGTGATTACACTAGCATTTTCACATGAGTTGAAAGGTTTTAATGAGAATCTAAACAACAAGAATTCCCCCCATTTGGCTTACTCACTTATTTCATGCTAACAAACAAGACATTACTTGATAAAGTAGTTCAGGGGACTTGGCCAGGTGGATGCTATTTAACTAGCCTGTCAGAGAGTGATATGAAACAGGTGTGAATTTCTAGATCATTGACATATAAAAGCTTAAGTTTCGAGTTGAAATACTGGGAAAAAAAACTTCTCTGATTCTGTTAGCTCTCAAACTGTTTTGTCTCCATAAAGCATGCAGCATATAGTAATATCATCACATAGAAAATGTTGTATCTGTAGAAGACACCCAGGACTGGAAAGAAGTTGACTGCATAAGGTATTTTAAGGAAAATTCAAAATAAGGTAAAAAAATATTCAAAATAATGAAATAGGTAGCTAATGTATTTCTTTGAGTCTGATCTCTGGTGGCCTTTACCTGCAGTGGCTTGAAGCAGGATTTCAGTTTTGAGCCAGAGATTGAAGGCAGGTGGCAGCAATCCTGGCCACTAGACTCCAGGGCCAGTGGCCTGTGACAAGACCCTGGCCCTTCGGCTTTGTAGAAATGAATTGCCACAAAGAGACAGAAAGTAGTGAAATAAGTGAAGTGTTTATTAGGAGCAAAAAGTGTACTTGTGGATAGACATACATGGGTGGGCTCAGAGAGAGAGTTGTGCCCTCGTGGTAGTTTGAATCACTTACATGGGTTATTTCTTCCGGGTTTCCTTTGCCTCATAATCTTGCTCTGCCTGGCTCTGAGTCTGCAGTTTGGTTTCTCTCAGGATCTTCCCATGTGTGCACCCACTTTCTTAGGTTGACATTGCCTACTATGGGGTGCATCCCCTCCCTTTTGACATCTGAGGAGGCTTTCTGTGCCAGTAGTCGGGAAGGCCTCCTTGACCTCGAGAATGAGGAATGTGTGGTCTATCTGTTATCTGGGCAGCTCCTCTGCTCTGGCTGTTATCTTTGTCTTGAAGTATCTGTCCATAGGGGACAAACTCCAGCTGCTCAGCTTGGGGCCCATCTGTCTGCTGCCTCAAGTCCAAGGCAAGACCAATTTAGTGAAGCAATATATGGAGACAGTGAATAAAATTCAGGTAATTTGGGGGTCTTTTTGGAGCAAGGTTTTTTGTTTTCTCTTTGAATTAATATTATCAGAGTAATTATACCTTTTTTTTCTTGTTTCACTTTACTAAAATCCGCAGCCTGACATTGCTGAGCAAGGAAAATATTGATGAGTTTTATTATGTTTAGAAATTTATCTGAATGTATGTAGTGCAGTATTTTTGCATTTACACCAACATTACAAATGGCCTGTTCATCTTTGCTCCTACCAGGTAGTTCATACATGGTTGGATTTTTTTTTAATTAATTATTTATTTTGGCTGCACTGGGCATGAGTTGTGGCCCCTGGGATCCAGTTCCCAGACTAGGGATCAAACCCGGGCGCCCTGCTTTGGGAGCTTAAAGTCCCAGCCAGAGGACCACCCAGGAAGTCCCCATGGCTGGGTTTAACAGGTGAATTTGCCCCTATTAAAGCAGACTTTTATTATCGTATTGTAAGTTCTTTGAGGGCGGTGGGGGTGGGTGTTCCTTTTCCCTGCATAAAGAATTTCCCCTACCAGGGATCAAATCCGCACCTCCTACGGTGGAACCGCAGTCTTAACCACTGGACACCAGGTAAGCCCCTGTCATTTCCTTTTAATTTCTGTGGCATTTTACATTAGTTTTTTCTCCACTGGGAGAGAATCAACTCCTAATGCCCTAGAGAATCTGTTTTATGTTATACTTATCTCCTGTGCATGCATCTGTAGATGAGGAATTCCAGTTGAAAAAGGCTGCCCTAGACGTTGAAAGCTGCTGGGAGCGGGGACAGTTGGCACAGTGCCTGGTGCATAGTAGGTGTTTGATAAATATTTGAATGAGAAATTTTTATGTTTCACATAAATAATAGCTTCTGTTCATAGTGATATTTATGAAATTCTTATGAAAAAATGGTTAAAAATGAGGAGTTCTAGTTAATTGGGTGTGATACACCCAATCAGCAAGGTTTGGAGAGCTTCCAGGTTGATTTATAATAACAAATACATATGTGTATTTGGTCTTTGCCTGTTTCTGGCCCAGAGCTCCTAAAACCCTTGGCATTTCCGACTTTGAGAGCAATAAAGGTGTTTTTTATAATGTTAATGAGGGGAATTGGGAAAGCATCTCTGGTTGGCCGCTGGTCACCAGGGAAACCAACCCTTTTATTAGAGGCTTGGCACTTTCAGTTCCACTCCCCTGATTTCTGAGGATTGGAGAGGGCCTGGTAATTGAGTCACCAGTGACCAGTAGGTTAGTCAATCATGCCTATTAATGAAGCCTGTATAAACCTCCCCCCAAAAAACAGGGTTTGGAGAGCTTCCAGGTTGGAGATTTGCAAAGAGCAGGCTGTGCTCCTAGAGAGCACAGAAGCTCCGTGCCCTTTCCCCATCCCTTGCCCTATGTATCTTCTCCATTTGGCTGATCCTTGTATAATAAACCAGTGATCTAGGAAGTAAAATGATTCTCTGAGTTCTGAAGCCACTCTAGCAAATTAATGAAACCAAAGACGGAGATTATGGGAACCTCTGATTTATAGTCAGTCAGTCAAAAGTACTGGTAACAACCTGGAACTGAGGCTGGTGTCTGAAACCCAAGGTGGAGGTTGTTGGGAAGCCCAGTTTGTAGTCAGTTGGTCAGAAACACAGCTGATAACCTGGACCTGCTGCTGGTGTATGAAGTGGCTGGCTGGGGGAGTTCTGTGGGACTGAGTGCCTAACCTGGGGTATCTGATGCTACCTCTAGTCAGAAATAAGTTGAATTATGGGACACTCAGGTTATGTCTGAGAATTGCTTGTTGGTGTGGGGACACCCCTCCATATTGGAACTGTGATCAGAACCTAAACATTGGTGTGTACTGATTACCAATTTTTAAACTATTAGAATAAATATATCTAATGACAAAGCTATACTGACCATAGTATAATCTCTAGATGATTACACCATTTTATGATCTTGCAGAGCGTTATTTCATTCAACAAATATTCACTGAACATCTGTTATGTACTGAGCACTGTAGTAGGCCCTGGGACACATTGGTGAGCAAGACAAACTCCCTGTCTTCATGAGCGTTAATGGTCATTACGTACATGGCTGTAGATTTAGAAGACGTGGTGACTGCTCTGTAACACATTTGTGACAAACCATCCAACTTGCTTTTTTGTGAATAAGTTACTATTATATACTTACTTGTTTGTCTTTCTACCAGAAATAGAGTGAACAATTTTGATTATTTTCTGGTTGTTTGGATTTCAGATAAAAAGGAATTTGTTGCATTTGACACCTTCAATATGACCTATACATGGCAAAGGGCTCTTTTGCAAATAGATGTTAGTCTGATTCTCTGTAAAGTGGGACACCTATTTAGGAATGAATCACTACTACTTGAAGTAAATATTAGATCACCTGAAAACAAGTTTTGTCTTTTTTTAAAATCCTGATCTGGGTTTTACTGATTCAGCAACATAAAACTTGGACTGTCTTCTGAACACCTATAAGAGTTACTGTTTGCTCCTTCTGTTTATGATTATTGTGCATAATTCAACCTTTTAGTGGGTGATACTGAGTGCCTATAAATCAGGTAGTTTCCAGTGCTCTTAATGAGCTTTTAGCAGAAGTGAGATTTGAGCAGGTAAAGCTGGCCAATTTCATAATGATACAACTATCCAGGTGAGCTTGTTTCCTCATGTAGGCTGCCAGTTGTCTAGCGACTGTGCAGTGGGTTCTGAAAGGTAAAGTATAGCCAGTGGCCCCTGTGCTGTGCTTAGTCACTCAGTCATGTCCGACTCTTTGTGACCCCATGGACTGTAGCCCAGGCTCTTCTTTCCATGGGGATTCTCCAGGCAAGAATACTGGAGTGGGTTGCCATGCCCTCCCCTCCTCTGGGGGATCTTCCCAATCCAGGAATCCAGCCAGGACGGCAGGAGGATTCTTTACCATCTGAGCTACTAGTGGCCCCTGCTGCTGCTGCTGCTAAGTCGCTTCAGTCGTGTCCGACTCTGTGCGACCCCATAGACAGCAGCCCATCAGGCTCCCTGTCCCTGGGATTCTCCAGGCAAGAATACTAGAGTGGGTTGCCGTTTCCTTCTCCAATGCATAAAAGTGAAAAGTCAAAGTGAAGTCGCTCAGTCGTGTCTGACTCTTAGCGACCCCATGGACTGCAGCCCACCAGGCTCCTCCACCCATGGGATTCTCCAGGCAAGAGTACTGGAGTGGGCTGCCATTGCCTTCTCCCTAGTGGCCCCTAGAGAACCATAACTAACATCCCTGCCTCTGGATGATGTGCAGAGAACTAGCTCATGAGTGAATTCAAATACTGGTTTGTTGAGTGATGGGAAAAAATCATTAAGGTTGACTGCTTGTCTAACATGGTATAAGTTCTCCCAAAGAGGTGGAAGCATGGGACACAAATGAAAAAACTTTTTTTCCCTCAAGGTGGTGGAGTTCCTGTACATCTGTAGTGCTTTATATGGAATAATCTTTTGCATCTGGAATTCTTCAGATTGGAAGGAATTTTCTGGTTGGCAGAGTGAGATTCTAGGTTTCCATAAGTGAAGTAGGTGCTATTTTCAAGTTTGTTTACATTCACTTAACACTAACCTTCCTGGCTTAGGATAAGGGTAGATCAGTGGTGACTGAAAAACAAACATTAACACGACTGCAGCATATGTTA
The DNA here is from genome assembly GCA_006408695.1 of Aepyceros melampus. Lineage (NCBI taxonomy): Eukaryota > Metazoa > Chordata > Mammalia > Artiodactyla > Bovidae > Aepyceros > Aepyceros melampus. Next base: position 11,891 of record SJXQ01007725.1, read on the forward strand.
ACACTACTGCAGTTTAGTGATGAATGAGTACTCAGCACTGCAGATATGGGCGTGGGGTGCCCTGTGCCAGTACATTGGCAGGCAGCCCCACACTTACTGCAACGTGTGGAGGGATTGCTGGTTTGGCTGACTTACTGATTATTTGAGGTTTATAGATAATATTGGACTGTGGATATCCAGATTCTGGAGGTTAATATGTATTTGTGAAATACAGATTGTCATCAGTTTTTTGCCCTATATTAATTTAATAAAATATGGGAGGATTGGTGAAGATTACCCTGTTTAAGCAGATACCGTGTATTTTTTTTTAGACTCCTCCATTATATGTTGTCATAAAGTAGTGTGGCTATATTTTTCTAGTCTCTTTTTCATGTAGATATTGAAAAAATCAGCAGTTTTCTTGATAATGATTGTGCCTTTAGCACAGCATCAAATAAACAGTAGATGCTCAATAAATACTTTCTGAATTAATAGCATAGTCTGAGTAATAAAAGTTGAAAAATGACCAGCTACTGAGAAGCTTATACATTTCAGACTGGGCTACCGATGAGTGTATGGCACTAAAAATAACATCCTTTCAGTTACAAAATACTACACTATATTTATTCTAGATGAGAAAAAAATTATACTTTCCTACCCACTTAAAAAGGAAAAGCTTTAGCATTTACTTGACGCTAGTTTCTCCATCAGCGAAGAAGATTTTCTTTAGTGCCTTCCCCTTTGTTGGCCAGTCACAGAAAACTATAACCCATATCCTGTTCTCAACTTCTAAAATTATAAGCAAATCCATATTCTTTTTGTTAAATCCCATGCATAAGCTTATATTTTCTGTTGCCACCAGCACATCAAATCTTTCTGAAAACCAAAGCTGCGAATTCACTCTCCCAAGAGCATTATTTGGATTCCGGATTCCACTTGGTATTTGGTGCTGGGTGGATACCTGCAGTGAGAAGGCAGAGCAACCAAAGGAATTGTGGAGTTTGAGGGAAGCAGTTTTGTTGAGAAAAGAGCCTTAACCTTGTTTAAAAGGGTTAGTGCAAGTCCTGGTTTTGCCATTTACATCCTAGCTTGGGAATTGGGCACTGTAGTTCCTGTACATCAAAGTGTTCCCCGAAGTGTGGTCCTTAGACTACCTGCAGAAGAATCATCTGGGAATCTTATTAGAAATAGAAACTCTGAGCCTCAAACCTACTGAATCCAAGTCTCAGGTGATAGGTGCCCAGAAACTGCATTTTTAACAGGCACTCCATGTAGTTCCTCAGTTCACAAAAATTGGAGAACATCCATATTCCAATAACTTGGAGAAGGGAACAGCTACCCACTCCAGTATTCTGGCCTGGAGAATTTAATGGACTGTATAGTCCATGGGGTTGCAAAGAGTCAGACACGACTGAGTGACTTTCACACACATATTTGATAAACACTGAAATGTTTATTTTCTGTGTACACTCTGTTCTTGTTTCTGAAGTCTCCTTTCTTCACCTATAGAATGAACATCACACCTACTTGGCTTGATTGTTGAAGTTTGGTAGGCTATTCAGCACATACCAATTGTGCCAGAGGTCCCCAGAACCACGCCCAGGTTCAATGGCTTACTGGCTGAACTCAGAAGACTCAGCATATAGTTGTCCTCACAGCTCTGATTTATTATAGAGAAAGGCTCCAAAGCAAAGTCAGCAAAGGGAAAAGGCTCAAGAGGCCATGTCTGCAGGAACCCAGGCACAGCTCCCAGCAGTCCTCTCCTCTCCCAGTGGAGTCACACAGGTTGTGCTTAATTCCTCCCAGCAATGTGTTGTCTCCAAAGGGAGCTTCTTAGAGACTCAGTGCCCAGAGTTTTTATTGGGAGCTGGTCACATAGACACACACCCTCTGCTGGTGCATGCAGAATTTCAGATCCCAGAAGGAAAACAAGTATTTAGCATAAACCATAACGTTATGCCAACAGTTGAGGCACAGCGAGCTATTCTTACCACTTAGGATGGTGGGAACCTTCCCCACGTCCAATTCCCCAGACACCAGCTGTGTCTATACCAACTTTGTAAGCAGACACTTTTAAGAATAGCAGTCAGACCTGCTCTGTTAACTTTTTCACTGTTAGGAAATACTGGTATTTTTCAAAGAAGGGAAATGACTGACCCTTGGTCATTAAGCGAATGAAGCAGCAGAACTGAGTCTGTCTGAAACTCCTAGCAATCATCACCTTGTTCTCATTGCTGTACACATCGTGTTTCTGGATGATAGGTCATTGCTTTGCAGATCGTTGAATGTATTCACTGTCGCTTGCAGCAGAAGAGCAGCCTGCCGGTGATAAACTGATGCACCCAGTGGGGGAGCCAGGAAGTATTGATGTTTCTGCCAGTTTAGCGTCAACACTTGCTGGTTTCCTCTCTGGACCATCACTAAATTCGTGGATTTTCAGTTTTTCTGACTCTTGTCACTGCCCCAACTCCTCCATGTTCCATCCATTTACCCATAGTCCCAGCCAACACTCATTAGCATCATTACTTCATCCCATTCTGTGATGGTTAGCTGTTAGCTTATAGGCAGCCAATTTTAAAAATCCTTTTGGGTAACACAGGTCCAAAGAGCAGGCATAAGTGAAGAGTTTTTGGTCAAGGATAATTATATAGGAAAGGCTGCCAAAAAGAAGACTAAATTCTTGGGCTAATGAATGAATTTTATGGAAATGTTTATAAGTAGTACTTCAGGATTTTTGAGTTCTGTGATCATGGAAAACCTCAGTGATATCTCTGGTTCTTAGTTTCAATCTTTTTAAATCTGTTATCAAAAAAGAAAATTAATAATTCTGTTATGATTTGGGGCAAAGAATAAATTAGGAAATCATACTGGAAGATGCAGTAATCCTGCAGCTCAGTGGGGAGCAGAAGCCAGGAGGGAGCTGTCACAAATAAGTAAAGCTGGGTAGAGCAGATTATGTAAGTTACACCTGTTGTGTAAGGAGTGGGGCTGTTCTTGAAGCTTCACAATTAATGTAGCTTGCAGTAATACAGATTAAGGAATCTATAATGTAGTGCACAGTTTACTTTTGGCTTCTTTTCTGAAAACATCCATATGAATCAAAAGCTTCCTTTGAACACCCGTGCCGTACTGTAGAGGTATATAAGGCACAGCCTTGCTCTCCAGTAGGTTGCAGTCTGTTAGAGACAGAAGACCATGCATAAGAGCAACCTTCCCAGGCAGCAGGTAATCAGTGCTATCCTCCTGAAGGTACACACAGGAAGTGCTGCTGGCATTGAGACTAGTGCACCAACTCCCTTGGCAACAGTGCCAGTAGACACTCTTCTGAAATTCATTATTCCAATGATGGTGGTCCTCAATCTTCTGATTTGATACAGGAACTGGGATGGAATAAGCATTTGGGGTAGTATTTCATGACCCTGCTGCATAATAACATTATATGACTGGTTATTTGGTTTTCCTGCTTACATAAATAAGTGCACACTTCCAGAAATTTTTACTACATGGGGACAATATGGTAGTTTATTATCTTGAGTACTGTTGGTCATTTTAAAAAGCTGGGGATCCAGCATTTGTCCAGGAGCACCTTACTTATAGTAAAACTTCTGTTTCACTGTCATTAAATAGCATAGCTCTCTCTCTCTTTTTTTTTTTTTAACTTAGCTGCACTGGGCTGTAGTTGCAGCATATGGGCTCTAGTTCCCTGATCAGGGATGAAACCTGGGCCCCCAGCATTGGGAACTTGGAGTGTCAGCCACTGGACCACCAGGGAAGTCCCAGCATGGTTCTTAATAGACATTCAGATCTGACCTTCATTGTGTTTAGTCACTAAGTCATGTCTGACTCTTCTGTGACTCCATGGACTGTAGCCCACCAGGCTCCTCTGTCCATGGGATTTCGCAGGCAAGAATACTGGAGTGGGTTGCCATTTCCTTCTCCAGGGCATCTTTCTGACCTTCTTGTACCTTACCAGAAAACGAATTGCATCTTATTCCCACATAGTTCATCACCACAGGTTGTTGATGCTACTTGTGCTTTATCATCATGACTGCCACTCTAGTCCAAGTCATCAGCATCTCTTTCACATTTGTTCCTCCTCCAGTCTTCCCTCTTTCAACAGATGGCACCATCTTCTACCTGGTAGCTCAAGCTAGAACCCTAGCAGTCATCCTTAATAACGCCTTTCCCTTTATCTCCTACATCTGTTCTCAGCAAATCCAGTAGGTTCTAATTCAGAAAGAGTTCTCAAATCCAGCCACTTCTCTACTTTGCCATCCCTACCACCATCCAAGTCCAAGCTACCACTATCACTTATCTGGATCATTGGAGTAGATGATCTCATCTACTACTGCACTCTCCAATCCACCTTCCACACAGCATCAAAGGGATCTTTCACAGATGTGTATTTGAAAGCCTTCAGTGACTTTCCAGTACTCTCTAGATAAAGACCTGACCAGTATCAGGTGATTGACTTATTTCATTTAGCATGTTTTCAAAGTTTATTTGTCTTATAACATGTATCAGTAGTTTATTCCTTGTTATGACTCAATAATATTCCACTGAATAGATATACCATATTTTGTTTATCCATTTGTCAGCTAATGGGCATTTGGATTGTTTGTATTTTTTTGCTGTTATGAATAATAATTCTGCTTTGGACATTTTTGTATATGTTTTTGTATGGACACATTTTCATTTCTGTTGGCTGTGTACCTAGATTTGGAATTGCTGGGTTAAATATTTAATTCTATGTTTAACATTTTGAGGAACTACCAAACGTTTCCCCAGCTCTTCTGTATTTATTACTTTAAAAAATTCTGTTAAAAAACATGGATAAAATTTATCCTAAACTTTTTAAAGTACATAGTTCAGTTGGGCTTCCTTTGTGGCTCAGCTGGTAAAGAATCTGCCTGCAGTGTGGGAGACCTGGGTTCAATCCCTGGGTTGGGAAGATCCCCTAGAGAAGAGAAAGGCTACCCACCCAGTATTTGGCCTGGAAAATTCCATGGACTCCATGGAGTTGCAAAGAGTCTGACACGACTGAGTGACTTTCACTTTCACTTTCTTTTTTCATAGTTCAGTAGTGTTGAGTATATTCACATTGTTGCTCAACAGATCTCCAGAAATTTTTCATCTTACACGGCTGAAACTCTCTACCCATTAAACAGCAACACCTCATTTCCCATTCCTTACTCCCCCCAGCCCCTAGTAACTACCACTGTACTTTCTGTTTTTAGGAATTTGACTATTTTAGATATCTCATATAAATGAAGTCCTACCATATTTTTCTTTTCTTTTTTTAACCATATTTTTCTTATTGTGGCCTCATATAAATGGAGTCCTACATAGTTTTCTTATTTATTTCACTTAGCATAATAGCCCCAAGATTCATCCATGCTGTAGCATGTGACATGATTTTCTTCCTTTTTAAGGCCAAATGATACTCTGTTTATATATTGCATTTTGTTTATCCAACCATCTATTGATGGACATTTGGGTTGCTTCCATTTCTTGACAATTGTGAATATTGCTGCTATTAACAAAAGTGTGCAGATAATCACTTTGAGATCCTGATTTCAAGATCTCATTCTTTTGGGTATATATGCAAAAGTAGGCTTGTTGAATCATATGATGATTTTGTGTTTAATTTTTGAAGTGTATCTGTACTGTTTTCCATAGTAGCTGCACCATTTTACATACCCATCACCATTGCAAAAGGCTGCCAATTTCTCCACATCCTCACCAACACTTTTTTTCCCCCCTTTGGAGAGGGTGATGTTTGGTAGGAGCCATCCTGATGGGTTTTTATATGGTTTAGATTTGCATTTATCTGATGATTAGTGACATTGAGCATCTTTTCATACTTTTGGCCATTTGTATATCATCTTTGGAGAAATGTCTATTCATGTGTTTGCATATTTTTATCAGGTAATTTTTTGTTGTCCAGTTGTAGGAGTTCTTTATATCTTAGATCTTAACCCTTTATCAGATATATGCTTTCTGATATTTTCTTCCATTCAATAGTTTGTTTCCCTTTTTATATTTTTGATTGTTTCCTTTGATGCATAGAAGTTTTTTAATTTGATGAAGTCCTGTTTGTCTGTTTTTGCATTTGTTGCCTATGCTTTTTTAGTGTCATCTCTAAGAAATCATTCCCAATCCAATGTCATGAAACTTCTCCCCTATGTTTTCTTCTAGGATTTTTTTTTTGTTGTTGTTGTTTTAGGGCTTACATTTAGATCTTTAATTCATTTTGAATTGACTTTTGTATTTGGTGTAAGATAAAGGTTCAACTTCATTCTTATGCATGTGGATATCCAGTTTTCCCAGTGCCATTTGTTGAAAAGGCTATGTGGATTTTAGGATGAATTTTTCTATTATTGCAAAAAGTCATCCTCACTTTTTACCTTCCATCTGTCAAAGGACATTAGTATATACTATTTCCCTTGTCTGGTAAACCTCTCTCTTTTAGTCAGTTCCTGAACTTTTACTCATCTCTCAGGGCTTGTCTTAATCTCACATCCCCAGGGAAGCTGTCCCTAATCCTTCCCACAGACTATGGCAGGTTCCCAGGTTCTCATAGTACTATGAACCTTTCTTCATACTCTTTATCACAGTTGACTTTACATTTGCATATTATATTTGTTTGCTAACCTGTATAGTAGGACTTCCCTGGTGGCTCAGATGGTAAAGCGTCTGTCTACAATGTGGGAGACCCAGGTTCAGTCCCTGGGTTGGGAAGATCCCCTGGAGAAGGAAATGGCAATCCACTCCAGTACTATTTTGGAGCCCAAAAAAATAAAGTCTCTTACTGTTTCCCTTTTTTCCCCATCTATTTGCCATGAAGTGATGGGACCAGATGCCATGATCTTAGTTTTCTGAATGTTGAGTTTTAGGCCAACTTGAAGTTCACAAAAGTTGAAGTTTCCTGCTATACTTCAAACATACTGACTTCAAGAATCCCCTTCTGGACTAATGGTTAGGACTCAGCACTTTCACTGCCAGGGCCTGGATTTGATCCCTGGCAGGGAACTTAGATCCCACCAGTCCCATGCTATGGTCATAATAATAAATACAAAAAAGTACTCCACTATAAATAAGAAATATCATATTTATTGATTAAAGAACTTTCATTTTGTAAGTGTTTTTGATAATTTTTTAATCTAGCTGTTTCACAAATATTTGTTTTTTAAATTTCAAAAATAGTTATATTGAAGGGTAAGTACTTTTAATGTTACTATCTTTAGTGAATTTATTGCAGTTTTGTGAGTACCAGACAGTCAGAAATGATAGTGTTAAGAGTCTCATTTAAGCCCTTAATACATGAGGATGGAAATAATCTTTTTATTTTATATGGATCAGAATTTGAAATGAGTTTTTATCTTTTTGCCTTCAACGTAAGGATTTGTGTTCTGTTAGGCTATGTACAAAAATAACTGTTTCAAATTCAGTGCCTTGAATTACTGATCTCTGATCCCACTGATACTCTGCAGGTTTATGGAGTTGTTTTAGTTCTGAATTGTCTTTGCCTTCTTACCATTATAACAGCTAAAACCAGAGTAGTAAATTCCTGACACTGTTTTAAGTGCTTTGCAAACTAGTTCATTATACACATTTGCTTATTGGATCAGTGACGATTCTCCAGAAAAACAAACGATAAGGGATGTGTATGTGTAGATACGTGTATATTTACTACTTTAGTATTATTTCTGTGTAACTATGTAAGTTTCTTCATGTATATATTTATACAGACATATATACACATATAAAGAAACTTACAAAGAATTGGCTTCCGTGATTTTGGAGGCTGACAAGTCTTAAGAGCTGGAGTCAGCAAGCTGGGGACCCAGGAGAACCAATGGTGTAGTTCTAGTCCAAGTCCAAAGGCCTGAAAACCTGGAGAGCTGATGGCGTTAAGTTTCAGTCCAAAGGCTAGCAGGCTTGATACCCTGGAGAATCAGTGCTTCAGTTTAGGTCCCAAGGCCAATTAAACCAGTGTCCCAGCTTAAAGGCCGTTAGGCAGTAGGAGCTGCCTCTTACTCAGAGCGGGTTGGTCAGTCCTTCTGTTTTATTTAGGCCTTCAACTGCTTGAATGAGGTCCACTCATGTTATGGAGGACAATCTGCTTTACTCTCTTTACCAATTCAAATATTAATATCATCCAGGAATACCCTCACAGACAAACCCCCTATAATGTTTAACCAAATATCTGGCCGTATGTGGTGCAGTCAAGTTGACACATAAAATTAACTATCAGAGTTATGTCCTAGGATCATGTGAAGATGAATGAACAAATCTAAAGTGTGTACAGCCCAGGAGTAGAAGACTTTACTATAATTGCCCATAGTCTGCTAGCCTTACCATCTCATCTGTAAAGTGAAGGACTTGGGTTGCTACATGGTCTGTAAGGTTCACTGAAGTCCTAGAACTGGTAAAGGATCTTAGAGACCTTTTAGTTGTCCAGCCTCTTCATTTTACAGGTGAAGAAATAGAGGGCAGATGGCTTGTCCAAGATTATTCAGTGACTGGGAGTTCACAAAAAGAAATTCCAGGCTCAGCTTTGTAACCTGTGTCCTCAGTTACCTCCTCTGTGAACTGTGAGGGCTCTTGGATCATCAGTATTTCGTGAGCTTATAGAGATAGTATACTTTTTTTTTTTTTTTTACTCAATATTAAATTGCTAAGATTCTTCATAAGGTTTCATGTAGCTCTAGTTGATTCATTGTCACTGCTGAATAATATTTTACTTTGGGAATCTACTAGAATTTATCCATTCTTTTGTCGATGAACTTATAGGTTATTTTGCAGTTTTTTTTCCTGTATGACCAGAAATATATGTCTTTTAATGTATATGTATGAAAGAGGTTCCTCCCAATGTATGTAGGATACACATATATAAACACACGCTCAGTCACATCTATAGGAAGACAAATACATGTAATAACTCTAGAAATGTGCAACTTTACAAGAGGAGGTGAAATTGTTCTCTGAAGTAGTTTTACCATATGAATTACAACTAGCAATGTATGAGTTCCCATTGCTTCATATTTTTGCCTTTGATACTGGTTATGTCTTACATTTTGTCAGTTCTCTGATTACTAATGAGGTTAAGCATCTTTGCATATGTTTCTGGGCCCTTTATGTTTCCCCTCTGAAATACTTGGTCATGTCTTTTAACTGTTTTCTATTAGGTTATTGATCATATACTGATTTATAATTATGAGTCCTTTTCATAATCAGATTAATCCTTTGTTGATTACATTTTTTTGCAAATATCTTAGTTTGTAGCTTTATATATATGTCTTTTGATAAAGAAATTCTTAGCTTTAATGTAGTCTGGATTTTGGTTCTTTCTTTGTGGTTACTGTTTTATGTCTTGTTTAAGCATTCCTTCCCTATTCCAAAGTTGGAAAACTAGTCTCCTTTTCTTTCTTTTTAAAAGTTTTAAAATTTGGCAAATTATTTTTCGAGCCTCATTTTTCAGAACTTTAAAATGCAGGAGTTGATCTAGCTGTTTTGTAACAGTCTTTTATTTTTTAACATTGTGACCTGAAGTAGAAAGGATATGTGTGTATATTTTCAGAGATTGCTGTGTTCTTTCAGTAATCTCTTCCATTATGAGGTTTCATATTCACTCCTACTTCTCTTTTTCTCATTTCCCCAGCCTCTTCCTTCCTGGTTTCTTCAGAAAATAACCAGTTGAATCCTGCAGAATCCTAAAGTTTCTGTGCTGAAGCACCACTTTTTAATTGAAATTTGAGATAATGCAATTGTAAAAAATAATAGAGATCCCATGTACTCTTTACCCAGTTTATCTTAATGGTAACATCTTGCAAAACTGTAGTATAATGTCACAACCAAGATATTGACGTTGATAGCATCCACTGATCTCATTCAGATTCTCTAGTTGTACTCATTTGTGTGTATTGTATATTTAGTTCTGTGCATTTTTATCCCATGTGTATGTTTGTATATCCACCACCACAGAAAGATATGAGAGGAAACAACATTTTTTAAAGTCTGAGTTACTGAATACCTCTAGAGTGTTCTGCATTACCCAATTTGGCTAGTGCCCACACGGTTCTAGAGGGTACCTCCAGGTTATATAATCCAGAAGCAAATTGATGAACTGAAACCTTGACCTGAGAGATGAAAGAATCTTTGATCTTTGGGTCTGAGGTCCTGGGAGGTCAGTTGGCATGCCCCCAAAACATAATCATCCTTTATTTTGAATTGTATATGCCCATATGAACCTGCATTTGAGACATCCTAGTAAAAGCTGCTTTTGGTCCATCATACCAATAGGAATCATTCAAATTCCATGTGGTCGTTAGCAACTACAAAGTAGTAGTGTAAAGGAGTAATGCTAATCCTTCTAGGAAAACAATTAAAACCATTAAAAACAAAATTACATAAAAACAGAAAAAATTAAAAGCACCAGAATATACGTTAGTTTATATCCCCATAAGTAGAAACTTACATTATTGTCATGCTGGTAGTTAAGGTTATTTGAAGACTATATTTATGGGAGAGCTGTGTATGCTTTAAACTCCTGTCTACTTCAAAATATTTAAAAATGAACACTCAACATCTTTAGTGGAGTTCATTCATTCACCCCTTTATTGCCTTGTTATGACCAGCCAGGCACTATGCTAAGCAAACAGGATTGAGTAGTAAATAAATAGTGCTTCATGTCCTTATGGAACTTAGAATCTAATTTTCAATTTAAAAAATAAGGCAGCAAATATTCTAAGTGTTCATTTCATAAGTTATGAGTGAAATTAATTAGAAACAGAGATAGCAGAAATAGGATCTGTTTTTGATAGGGTAGCTGGCAAGTTCTATCTGAGGAAATGGCATGTAAACAGATAACTGAAGGAATGACGGTCTACTTCTGCAGTGGGGATTGTGAGTAGTTACTGAAACCAGTTGTTTAAAGGCCCTGAGTTGGGCAAGAGCCAGGCACATTGGGAAACTGCAAAGGAGGCTAAATGGGGCTGAAGGGCATACTCAGTGGAGGAAGGAGACAGAGGCAATTAATAGGCTATAGGAACTTCTTAGGAGTAATTTGGATCTTGTAATCTGAGCTTCTTGAAGCCATGAAGGTGGTTTGAGATGTGGAAGTGATGGTAATGAAGTTGTCTATTTAATCAGTTCACAAATACTAAATACCCTACCATGTGTCAGGCACTATTCTACTTGCTAGGGATGCAGTGGTGAGCAAACCGACAAAAATTTTGGCACCCAAGGATCTTCGATTTTAATCGGGGATGGTATTGTCAGGGTAAAGAGGAAGCTGAGAGTTCCAAAATACAACGGCCAGAAAAAGCTAGATCTTCATCTCTCTGAAAAGTGTGAAAGTTAAGTTAGTTGCTCAGTCACATCTGATTCTTTTGCGATCCCATGGACTCTAGCCCATCAGGCTTCTCTGTCCATGGAATTCTCCAGGCAAGAATACTGGAGTGGGTAGCCATTTATTTCTCCAGGGCATCTTCTGGGACCCAGGGATTGACACTAGGTCTCCTGCATTACAGGCAGATTCCTTACCATCTGAGCCATCAGGGAAACCCCTTCATGTCTCTGGCATGCATTAATAATAACCCAGGACAGAGGCAGCTTCTATTGCATGAACTTATCTGGAGAAGGAAATGTCTACCCACTCCAGTATTCTTGCCTGGAGAATCCCATGGACAGAGAAACCTGTTGGGCTACAGTCCATGGGGTCACAAAAGAGTCAGACACAACTGAGCATGCACACACATCTAGGGTCCCAGGATAGTGGGGAAGTTCTGCCTTCCTCAGCATTTGGTTTTCAAGTTCTAGCCAGCCAGAGGGAAAGAGGGATCCAGGGCAAGCTTCTTTAGGAAAATTACCAGGAAATTATACACATCACTGTTAAACACATGCCTTTGGGAGATAGGAAAATGTAGTTTATAGCTGGAAAGCCAGGTGCTCAGGAAGAAAGGAAGAGCAGATTTAGGGGGACAACCAGTAGACAGGGAGACATAGTAAACAAGATAAGTATAATATCTTGTATGCTAGAGATGATTGTTAAAGGGTAGGAAGTATCAGGTGGTAGAGGTTGCAATTTTTTAATAGAGTGACAAAGGAAGCTCTCATTGGGAAGGTGTCATTGCTTAAAGCTCTGAAGTCTGTGAGCAAGAAATATTCTGAGTTGTTCTGTCATGCCTTTGGGAGATAGGAAAATGTAGTTTATAGCTGGAAAGCCAGGTGCTCAGGAAGAAAGGAAGAGCAGATTTAGGGGGACAACCAGTAGACAGGGAGACATAGTAAACAAGATAAGTATAATATCTTGTATGCTAGAGATGATTGTTAAAGGGTAGGAAGTATCAGGTGGTAGAGGTTGCAATTTTTTAATAGAGTGACAAAGGAAGCTCTCATTGGGAAGGTGTCATTTGCTTAAAGCTCTGAAGTCTGTGAGCAAGAAATATTCTGAGTTGTTCTGAGGTTGCCATAGGCAGGGTAGGCTTTTACACGCCTGAATCTTGGACCTTATTTGAAGGTATTTAGGTTAGTGGAAAAGGCATCATTATAAATACTACAGTTTCACTGAGAACAAGTAATAGAAGAAAGCCTTAAACGATGAGTTGATGAATTATCACGCTAGGACCTGGACTGAGGCATCTGTCTGACAGAATTTTTTTTCTTAGATCTTTGCTGGTAGGCTTAAACCCTCTGAAATGCTCAGTTCAGAGTGGGGTTGGCGGGGGAGGGTGATTGTTTTTTTCCCCCCACGTGTAGGAAGTTTTGATGATTTGAGTCTGCTGTAAACTCTGGCTAATTTCAGTCAACCTCTGTCAATGCAGTTTTAAGGATGTGGTTAGAAAGAATGGAAGTATTTTCATGTTCACACTTATTCATCCAAAATCTTGCTTAGTTGCCTTTCCAATTAGAGAAATCGATAGTTTCCAATACTTCATTATTTTCTTTAATTATATTTGAGTGCTGCTTTAGGTTATATGTCAATGTAAAATACGTAATAAGCACCTTTCCCTACTTCTACATCATTTTTTTTTAAATGACAACTCGTTGGGTTAATGAGACAAAAGAAAATAATTTTCTGCCTATTTCTTTCTCTAATGCCCTTTCCATCTCCGATACTCCCATAAGTTATCCTGGGCTTATTTCCATGTTAATAATCATTATCTTTCATTAGAGAATTTACAGTTTAGGAAAGGAGATAAGATACACAGATACATAATGAACATACAAGGCAGAAAGTGATAAATGCCATAGAAAGGTAAAAATAAAATGCCTTTGTAGTTCACAGACCGCAGGATGAGATGGTGACCCTGACAGTCTTTGCTTCCACGGTCATGAAAGGAGACAGTAAGGTTAACTTTGAGCTAAATATGTAATGCTCTATCAAAAGGAATTTTCTCTTCTTGGAAAAGGGAAGCATTTGATGTATTCTCCTACTGTTTTAAGTGTTTTGTGAGTCCAGTCCTTTTCTAGGCACAGATAAAATACATTTTTTTTTGCCTGTCATGCTACACGACAGAGAAAAACTCCAGTTAGACTGGAAAAGCACTGCTAATCACAGCGTTTTATAGTCTTGGAAATTACTCTTGAATCTTTCCTCTTCTCCCTCATTGCAGCTTACCTAGTGCCTCACCAAATCCCCAAGATTATGCCCCCTGAATATTTCGAGGATCCCCTCTTGTCATGCTTAATCCATCTCTGCAGAGCAGCTCAGCTGACTTTTTAAAAACATAACATTAGTTTAAGTCAGTTTCACACTCTGAATCCCTAGTGGCTCCCCTCACAGAGCAAGATTTCAGCTTATTGTGCACACCAGGCTCTGCCTGCCTGTGCGATAACATCCCTGACCTTTGCCCCTTGCCTTGTACACTGCAGTCACACTGGCCTTCCCTTGGGGCCCTACCCTTCTCCCTCACACTGCTCCCACAGTGTGGAATCCTCCCCTAATGGACCCATTTCTGTTTCTTCATTACTAAACTCAAGGCATCCTTAAGGAAGCCATCACTGACCCCTGCAGAATCAGACTACCCATCTCAACAAGGTCTCATGGCACCTTGTACTTCTCTTACTTAGGTCTTCCTGAAATTATAATTCATTATGAATCTTGGAGCTAGTTGTTAGCTGGGTCCTGGCTTTGTGGTTGTTGTTTAGTCACTTAGTCGTGTCCAACTGTTTGCGACCCCAAGCACACCAGGCTTCCCTGTTCATCACCATCTCCTGGAACTTGCTCAAACTCATGTCCACTGAGTTGGTGATGCCATCCAACCCTCTCATCCTCTGTCATCCCCTTCTCCTCCTGCCCCCAATGTTTCCCAGCATCAGGGTCTTTTCTAACGAGTCGGCTCTTCACATCAGGTGGCCAAAGTATTGGAGTTTCAGCATCAGTCATTCCAATGAATATTCAGGACTGATCTCCTTTAGGATGAACTGGTGTGATCTCCTTGCAGTCCAAGGGACTCTCAAGAATCTTCTCCAACACCACAGTTCAAAAGCATCAATTCTTTGACTCTCAGCTTTCTTTATGGTCCAACTCTCACATCCATACATGACTACTGGAAAAACTGACTAGATGGACCTTTGTTGGCAAAGTAATGTCTCTGCTTTTTAATATGCTGTCTAGGTTGGTCATAGCTTTTCTTCCAAGGAGCAAGCATCTTTGAATTTCATGGCTGCAGTCACCATATACAGTGATTTTGGAGCCCCCAAAAATAAAGTCTGACACTGTTTCTACTGTTTCCCCATCTATTTCCCATGAAGTGATGGGACCAGATGCCATGATCTTATTTTTCTGAATGTTGAGTTTTAAGCCAGCTTTTCACTGTCCACTTGCACTTTCATCAAGAGGCTCTTTAGTTCCTTTTCACTTTCAGCTATAAGAGTGGTGTCATCTGCATATCTGAGATTATTGATATTTCTCCCAGCAATCTTGATTGTGCACAAGCACAATCCAGCTTGTGCTTCATCCAGCCTGGGATTTCGCATGATGTACTCTGCATAGAAGTTAAATAAGCAGGGTGACAATATACAGCCTTGACATACTCCTTTCCCAATTTTGAACCAGTCCATTGTTCCATGTCCAGTTCTAACTGTTGCCTCTTGACAGGTTTCTCAGGAGTCAGGTATGGTGGAATGGGATTCCCATCTCTTTAAAAATTTTCCACAGAATTTTAAATCGTGTTCTTTCCTAGAACACGATTAAAAAGGGCACGTATGGTTTTACTTATTTACTGCTCTGTACTCAAAGCCTCTTTGCAACCACATGGACTGTAGCCTGCGAGGCTCCTCTGTTCATGGGATTCTCCAGGCAAGAATACTGGTGTGGGTTGCTATTTCCTTCTCTAGGAGATCTTCCTGACCCAGGAATTGAACTCATGTTGCCTGCTGGGCAGACGGATTCTTTACCACTGAGCCACCTTGGAAGTCCCATAATTCCCTGTGCTATAGGTAAATCCTGTAGGTGCAGGAGGGCCGAGAGAAGCTACTCCACATTCAAGGTCAGGAGGGGTGGCTGTGAGGAAATACCTCTCATCCAAGGTAAGGAGCAGTGGCTGTGCTTTGCTGGAGTAACTGTGAAGAGATACCCCACGTGCAAGGTAAGAGAAACCCAAGTAAGATGGTAAGTGTTGCAAGAGGGCATCAGAGGGCAGACACACTGACCATAATCACAGAAAACTAGCCAGTCTACCACTGAGCCACCTTGGAAGTCCCATAATTCCCTGTGCTATAGGTAAATCCTGTAGGTGCAGGAGGGCCGAGAGAAGCTACTCCACATTCAAGGTCAGGAGGGGTGGCTGTGAGGAAATACCTCTCATCCAAGGTAAGGAGCAGTGGCTGTGCTTTGCTGGAGTAACTGTGAAGAGATACCCCACGTGCAAGGTAAGAGAAACCCAAGTAAGATGGTAAGTGTTGCAAGAGGGCATCAGAGGGCAGACACACTGACCATAATCACAGAAAACTAGCCAGTCTGATCACACGGACCACAGCCTTGTCTAACTCAATGAAACTAAGCCATGCCGTGTGGGGCCACCCAAGATGGATGGGTCATGGTCTGACAGAATGTGGTCCACTGGAGAAGGGAATGGCAAACCACTTCAGTATTCTTGCCTTGAGAACCCCATGAACAGTATGAAAAGGCAAAATAATAGGATACTGAAAGAGGAACTCCCCAGGTCAGTAGGTACCCAAAATGCTACTGGAGATCAGTGGAGAAATAACTCCAGAAAGAATGAAGGGATGGAGCCAAAGCAAAAGCAACAGCCAGTTGTGGATGCCACTGGTGATAGAAGCAGGGTTCAGTGCTGTAAAGAGCAATATTGCATAGGAACCTGGAATGTCAGGTCCATGAATCAAGGCAAATTGGAAGTGGTCAAACAGGAGATGGCAAGAGTGAATGTCAACATTCTAGGAATCAGCGAACTAAAATGACTGGAATGGGTAAATTTAACTCAGATGACCATTATATCTACTACTGTGGGCAAGAATCCCTTAGAAGAAATAGAATAGCCATCACGGTCAACAAAGGGTCCGAAATGCAGTACTTGGATGCAATCTCAAAAATGACAGAATGATCTCTGTTCATTTCTAAGGCAAAACATTCAATATCACTGTAATCCAAGCCTATGCCCCAGCCAGTAACACTGAAGAAGCTGAAGTTGAATGGTTCTATGAAGACCTACAAGACCTTTTAGAACTAACACCCAAAAAAGATGTCCTTTTCATGATAGGGGACTGGAATGCAAAAATAGGAAGTCAAGAAACACCTGGAGTAACAGGCAAATTTGGCCTTGGAGTATGGAATGAAGCAGGGCAAAGGCTAATAGAGTTTTGCCAAGAGAATGCACTGGTCATAGCAAACACCCTCTTCCAACAACACAAGAGAAGACTCTACACATGGACATCACCAGATGATCAACACCAAAATCAGATTGATTATATTCTTTGCAGCCAAAGATGGAGAAGCTCTATACAGTCAACAAAAACAAGACCAGGAGCTGAATGTGGCTCAGATCATGAACTCCTTATTGCCAAATTCAGACTTAAATTGAAGAAAGTGGGAAAACCACTAGACCATTCAGGTATGACCTAAATCAAATCCCTTACGATTATACAGTGGAAGTGAGAAATAGATTTAAGGGACTAGATCTGATAGAGTGCCTGATGAACTGTGGACTGAGGTTCGTGACATTGTACAGGAGACAGGAATCAAGACCATCCCCGTGGAAAAGAAATGCAAAAAAAAGCAAAATGGCTGCCTGAGGAGGCCTTACAAATAGCTATAAAAAGAGAAGCGAAAAGCAAAGGAGAAAAGGAAAGATATAAGCATCTGAATGCAGAGTTCCAAAGAATAGCAAGAAGAGATAAGAAAGCCTTCTTCAGCGATCAATGCAAAGAAATAGAGGAAAAGAACAGAATGGAAAAGACTAGAGATCTCTTCAAGAAAGTTAGAGATACCAAGGGAACATTTCATGCAAAGATTGGCTCGATAAAGGACAGATATGGTATTGACCTAATAGAAGAAAAAGATATTAAGAAGAGGTGGCAAGAATACACAGAAGAACTGTACAAAAAAGA
>SJXQ01007725.1:30120-61676 GCA_006408695.1 Aepyceros melampus
GCCAGCAAATTTGGAAAACTCAGCAGTGGCCACAGGACTGGAAAAGGTCAGTTTTCATTCCAATCCCAAAGAAAGGCAATGCCAAAGAATGCTCAAGCTACCGCACAATTGTTCTCATCTCACATGCTAGTAAAGTAATGCTCAAAATTCTCCAAGCCAGGCTTCAGCAATACGTGAACCGTGAACTTCTAGATGTTCAAGCTGAACCAGAGATCAAATTGCGAATATCCGCTGGATCATGAAAAAAGCAAGAGAGTTCCAGAAAAACATCTGTTTCTGCTTTATTGACTATGCCAAAGCTTTTGACTCTGGATCACAATAAAGTGTGGAAAATTCGAAAGAGATGGGAATACCAGACCACCTGAAATGTATAGAGAAATGTATATGTAGATCAGGAAGCAACAGTTAGAACTGGATATTGAACCACAGACTGTATATGTAGATCAGGAAGCAGCAGTTAGAACTGGATATGGAACCACAGACTGGTTCCAAACAGAAAAAGGAGTACGTCAAGACTATATATGGTCACCCTGCTTATTTAACTTATATGCAGAGTACATCATGAGAAACACTGGGCTGGAAGAAGCAAAAGCTGGAATCAAGATTGCCGGGAGAAATATCAATAACTTCAGATATGCAGACGACACCACCCTTATGGCAGAAAGTGAAGAGGAACTAAAAAGCCTCTTGATGAAAGTGAAAGAGGAGAGTGAAAAACTTGGCTTAAAGTTCAACATTCAGAAAACTAAGATCATGGCATCTGGTCCCATCACTTCATGGGAAATAGATGGGGAAACAGTGGCAGACTTTATTTTTGGGGGCTCCAAAATCACTGCAGATGGTGACTGCAGCCATGAAATTACAAAATGCTTACTCCTTGGAAGGAAAGTTATGACCAACCTAGATAGCATATTGAAAAGCAGAGATATTACTTTGCCAGCAATGGTCCGTCTAATCAAGACTATGGTTTTTCCAGTGGTCATGTGTGGATGTTGAGAGTTGAACTGTGAAGAAGGCTGAGAGCCAAAGAATTGATGCTTTTGAAGTGTGGTGTTGGAGAAGACTCTTGAGAGTCCCTTGGACTGCAAGGGGATCCAACCGACCATCCATCCTAAAGGAGATCAGTCCTGGGTGTTCATTGGAAGGACTGATGCTGAAACTCCAATACTTTGGCCACCTCATGCGAAGAGTTGACTCATTGGAAAAGACCCTGATGCGGGAGGAACTCGGGGCAGGAGGAGAAGGGGGTGACAGAGGATGAGATGGCTGGATGGCATCACCAACTCGATGGACATGAGTTTCAGTGAACCCCGGGAGTTGGTGATGGACAGTGATGCCTGGCGTGCTGTGAATCTTGGGGTAGCAAAGAGTCGGACAGAACTGAGCGAATGAACAGGGATGCCTGGCGTGCTGTGATTCTTGCGGTAGCAAAGAGTCGGACACGACTGAGCGACTGACCTGAACTGAACTGTGCCAGTGTCTGGTTTAGTCCTGGGCGTAGGAATAAATGCTTAAGAAATATTTGTTGCTAAAGAAAAATGGCAAAAAATCCCCAAATCAAGTAAATTTGGTTTTAGGTTTTATTTTGGTGTTTACATTGATCCTAGGTGTTTTTTGGGTTTTGTTAATATTTCTTTGTCAGCTTTGGGTGTTAGTTGTGACACACAGGATCTTTTTTGGGTTATGCAGGATCTTTTGTTGTGATGAAAGGACTGTTTAGTTGTAGCACATGGGCTCCAGACTGTGCGGTGTTAGTTGTCCCATGGCATGTGGGATCTTTAATTCCATGACTAGGGGTGGAACCCTTATCCCCTACATTGCAAGACCGATTCTTATCCACCAGACCACCAGGAAAGTCCGAATCCTAGGCTTTTTAAAGTTGCTGGAATGTTTACAAAAGATAAGCATCAACACACCTGGAAGCTGTTAGAAATACGAGGCTCAGGTTCTGACTCAGACCTGCTGTATCAGATACTCTGAGGGTGGGGCCTGATGGTCTGGTGTAACAGGCCCTCCGGGTAAAGCTGATGCTGAATAACGTTTGAGAACCAGGGTTCTATAAAGATACTGACTGAAGGTTGATTGTGGCTACGTAAAATATGAAGTGCAACTTAAACCTACTTTTGAAATTAGGTACATAGTTTCTAATCAATAGCAGGTGTTGAGAAACCACTTTTCAGCTGCCACCCTACGCCAGCCCCCATTTTATCAACTGATGTCTCAAGACCTCAACTGAAATTAAACAAGGTCTGCCTGATCAATCAGCCCAAACCTGGACTTTAGAAATTACATAGTATTTTTCAGCCTTCACCAGCCTGAATCTAACTTTTATCTGGGCTTCCCTGGTGGCTCAGATGGTAAAGCGTCTGCCTGCAATGTGGGAGACCTAGGTTCGATTCCTGGGTCAGGAAGATCTGGAGAAGAAAATGGCAATCCACTCCAGCACTCTTGCCTGGAAAATCCCATGGATGGAGGAGCCTGATAGGCTACAGTCCATGGGGTTGAAAAGAGTTGGACACACCCTGCAATTCCAGGAAATGATTGTAGAACTGATAATGCTCATGATTCTAGTGTTGGACTGATTTTCTTTTATTTATTTTGGCCGTACCACACGAGTAATGTGGGATTTTATTTCTCTGACCAGGAATCGAACCTCTGCCCCCTGCATTGGGAGCACAGAGTCTTAACCACTGGACTACTAGGGAAGTCTCAAGAGCTTGTTTTTTTGAAACAAGTAACATCTTTTTCACTGAGTGGTGCCTTCACCATTGTTTTTTTGATGTCTTAAGTTTTACTTTAATCAGGAGACAGGTATATGTGATTTACATGTTTCAGATACTTATAATTGTGAAATGTGTTTCAGCTAATGAAGGGATTCGAAAGTAAAGTGGCTATTTCAGTGAATATTCGTTCTGTGGAAGTTAGGGGAACCTAAGGTGGTTTTGCAAATACTCCTGTGTCCAGCTGTTGCCCACATGTACTCTTATTTCTTAGCCTCCATCTGTTTGCCTGTAGCTGCTCTTAGAATTTAATTACCTGTTAGCTAAAACCTCTATGAAAACATTGGAGTAGATAGAGTGGCCCAGGATTTTCTTTGCTTGGCAAGAACTCACTTGCTAAAATGGTTTTTAATATGTTGGTGCCTCTCTACTGTGCTTCTTCTGCCAGAATAGATGCAGCCCAAAAGATCTGCTTGTCTTCCTAACTCCTTTTTTAATATCTCATCACAGTGACTTTAGCTATTGATCTGAAGGGACAGTGCAACCCTGCATGTGCTTTTTGCAAGTTCTGATATTTTAAGAACTGAGAGCTTTGAAAAAGAGCATTGCTCTACTTCACAAACTCAAGGCTTCTTCAAACCAAATAATATACAGCATATATCATAAAGAAGGTTCATTCCTAGAAATCACCAGATTTGAAGGGAGTGAAGGATGAGGGAGAAGGAATTAAAGCAAGTGAGAGTCCTTGCTCAGAGACTGGTGACCAGGGTTAGCTCCATAGGAACATTGTCTCCAGCAGCCCCATTTACTCTTCCTCACCACATCCCTAATTCATGTCCTTGGCTCCTAAAATACTCTTAAAGCACTTCGCAGAAAGATTCTTCCAGAGTGAAAGGCACATAGAAAGTAAACAATAAACTTTTACTGAAATTAGCCTTGAGTATATTATTAGTGGTTTTGGCTTCTAGATTGACTCTTCAATAGAGAAAATAGCAGCCACATGCCTCATTATAATTAGATGTATTTCAAATAACTGAAGATAATACATCTGTTGCAAGGCAGATGGGAAACATCAGAGAATTTTTACCTGCATGCATTTATTAACCCAAGTTTTTACTAATAAGGTCTAAGGGGACTCTGTCCACTTGAGAGACATGCCCCCCCACCCAAAAGAGTTAAAGAATATTTAGGTTTAGACGCTTAATTTGTTAATGTTACTAATATCTCATATATATATTTGTATCTGTACAAATAAGTATGGAAGAATCCCACTTATTTTTAGAATTTGCTTTAAACTTTTTTTAAAGTAAACTTTTCATTTTAGCATAGTTTCAGATTTATAGGCAATTTGCAAAGATGGTACAGAGAGTTCACCCTTATTATTATCTTAATATTAGTAATGGTACATTTGTCAGAATTAATGAACCGATACTGTTCTGTTATTACTAACTGAAGTCCATACTTTATTCACGTGTCTTCGCATATTCACGTGTCTTTGCTTTTCCCCTAATGTTCTTTTTTCTGCTCTAGGACCTCACCTAGGATATACCATACCATAATTAGCATCCTGTTTCCTTAGACTCCTCTTGGCTGTGACAGTTTCTCACCTTTTTTTTTTTTGGTTTTGGTGACATTGACTGTCTTGAGCAATACCACCCAGGGATTTTGTAGAAGATCCCTCAAATAAGATTTGTCTGATGTTTTTCTCAAGATGAGGTGCAGATTATGGATTTTTTGGAAGAAGACTGGAAAAGTGAAGGGCTGTCCTTATCACATCTTATCTGCCATGCATGGTGTCAACATGACTTTTCACTGATGATGTTAATTGATCACTTGGCTGAGGTAGCATTTGTCAGGTTTCTTCGCTGTGAAGTTTTTTTTTTCAAAAGAGATTTTTACTGGTTTTTCTACCTCTGTGATTCTGGAGGGGAATATGTTTTGTTTCATTTATTCATTCAAAAGATGTTGCTGCTGCTGCTAAGTCGCTTCAGTCATGTCCGACTCTGTGCGACCCCATAGATGGCAGCCCACCAGGCTCCCCCGTCCCTGGGATTCTCCAGTCAAGAACACTGGAGTGGGTTGCCATTTCCTTCTCCAATGCATGAAAGTGAAAAGTGAAAGTGAAGTCACTCAGTTGTATCAGACTCTTCGCGACCCCATGGACTGCAGCCTACCAGGCTCCTCCCTCCATGGGATTTTCCAGGCAAGAGTACTGGAGTGGGTTACCGTTGCCTTCTCCATAACAGATGTTACTTTGAGTTAAAGAAAACATGGTTTTAGGTAAATTTTAGGGTTTTTTTCCCCCCAAATCCCACTCTATGGATGGGAGAAATGAACCTTATTTAAGGCATAGCCAGTATTTTGTAGGTAACAAAAAGTTGATTAAGGTCAAGTTGTTGGTATATGGTGTATATTTGTTTAGCTTTTCTAAATATACTGAGTTTTTCAAAAAAATTCTGTTTGACCACTGATGCAATTATTGTTGAATAATTTAAACAACACTCTTCAAATATTATGACATCTCAATTATTCATGATTTACCAGTTTAAATTAGACTTTCTTACCATCTCTTTTCACTCATTTCAATTCAGAAGTAACAGTGGAAATGAGACCCTTTCTGTCTATCTTCCCAGCTTTTGTTTAAGTACATAGGATTATATAGATATTAGGGATCAGGCAACCTCCTACTTATTTACATTCCTCAAATGCTAGTCACAGTAATGGATTCTGATTAGAAAGTACTAGGAAGAGAAGTCACCAGAGCATCTTGTGTTGAAATTTGTTTAGGGAGTTTTGATATCAAGGAATGAGCATGCAGCAGATGAGCCTCTAGGATGAATTTGATTAATTCTCCACAGCAGCAAGACCTCAGAATCAGATGGTATTGCTTGAGGCTTTGTGTTGCTTTGGAGTTGGATAATCTAAATTGTACGACCTCTAGTGGATTTCCATTCTGTCATGTGTCAACCAATGTGTATCTGTGCAAATGGAAAGAGATTTTCTGTTGGACTGTGTGTGAGCTCAGTGGGAAGGGTTAAAAATTAGGAATGAATGCAATTAACTCAACTTTGCTTCCTAATGACAGACATCTCTACCAGAATTGATGACACTGCAAACATGAAAGGAACAGAGACATCTGGGTGTTATTGCTGGCTCTGCCACTACTTGTGCAGTTTGGGGGGTGATTTTTTTTCTGTGTCTCTCCCCTTGGTGGCCCTCAGATTTTCATCTACATAGTTGGAGTGGATAGGCCAGAGCATTGCTTATACCCCCTTATAAGTTTGTTGTTCAGAATGGGAAACAAGGGTAGCAGTATGGGCTGTCTGCCCAATTCCATGGTATGATATGAGGCAGTGCATTAGGAAAAATAGATTTCTAAGTAATACATATGAGCCATGGAGCTTTTTAAGATCTGTATTCTGGACTAGGGAAGTGGTGGTAGGTAGAGAAGATGGTGGTGGGTGAACAGAGACCATTATACACTGAATTCCATAGTCTTTGTCCTTGGTCCTTCCCCTGTTACAAACTTGCTATTTCTCTTTCATTGCCGGTCTCCTCTGCTCATGGCCTTGCCTTAGGCTCTCTTGTCAGGAGGGCTATGAGGGCCGTTGACTTCCCCGTCTTCACTGCTCTCCAGAGGACAGAGTTGAGGAAGGTCAGCCCCGAATGAGGCTTTCGGCCCCAGGCTGTCCTGAGTTGGAGAAAATTTGGAAACCTCAGCATGTCTGCTAGTGCCATTCTCACTGTGTGCGCTTATGTTTTTGTAAGGCTGCTCTTGCCTAGTTCCTTGTGATTAAGACTGGCCTTGTATTCAATACTTCCGTGCAGAACCTGGGCCCCTCGGTGAAGTCCTTGTCTGGGTACAGTGGTAGGTACTTTAGTTGCTCTAAGGGTAGAAACATACTTTCTTTTAGCCACGCCTCTCAGGGACTTGAACTCTGCCTAGATCCATGATGATGTTTGGGGCTCTGCTGCCCATTGTTGACGAAGATGCTCACTGACCCAATTGCTTTTTACCAGATTTACCTGTTATCATATTGTCTGCTTTCTCCTTGCTGAGTATCCTGATACTCACTCACTGATCACCTACCTATCTGGACCTCTAGTTGGTGCTGCCCACTCTCCTTTTCCAATCACACTCTCTTGCCTGCTTGCATTTCCTCCTAGAGCTTGCTTCTGAGTCCATCTCCAAGCACCTTCCCTCCAGTATGGAGGGACAGTGGAGCCTGATCTACCATACTGCCTGCCTTTAGAAGCTTAATTATGACAACAGCATTTTCCATTCTCTTTGTAAAAATTGATCAGCTTTTAGCTCCCTTAGTTGTTTTTTTCCCTGATATCATAAACCCACTAATTGCCATTTTTATTGGATCACTTCTTTTGTCTTTCTTTAGAACAAATTTCATGTATCTCCATTTCAGCCACTTGTTACCTTCACAGGAAGTGACTTCAAATCATAAAATCTTTGTGTTGAAAGAGACTTTCAGAGACATCTAGTTCAACTTTCCATGTGATGGTAAAATAACTCATCAGTTATGTTTTTGACAGCTCTCAACTGGTTTCTTGGGCCCAAAACTATCGATTCATTCATTAATTTATTCAGTCGACACAGTTACTGAAGGTCTACTTTAGCCAGGCATTGCAGGTGTGTGTGTGTCTGTTTGTCACTGTTCCTGTCCTTAGGGAGCTGCTACTCTAGAGGGAATAGAGAAATAAACAATCATGATTGCTAACTAGAGACCTGTAGTGGATGTGGGGGAGGAGTCATTTCTCCTGCATGACTGAAGGTTGGTTCTGGAGAGCCTCTTTCTCTTGCTCCAGTTAACATCAGCTTTCTGGTCCACCACTTTTTCAGTTGCTCAGTGAAGAGAGGAATCTCCTTTCTGCCTCTGTCTATTCTTGACTTGCCCTTGAGATCATCTTTCTAAATGCAAATCTTTGTTACTTCCTTGTTAATAGCCCCCTGCCCATTGTCTTCACCCAGGAACAGACATCTGATTCTTGGGCACAACTTGTAAAGCCTTCTGGTTCATGCCTACCTCTCCAGTCTCATACACACCATTTTTCATCAGGCGCTCAGTGCTCCCAAATTTCGTGCAGTTTCCTGGCTACATCATGCTTGCACTTCTCTCGTATATGTTGTTCCTGCTACTTAGAATGACTGCCAGTCTATCTTTACCATAAACTCTAGGGCACTGTAAGAGTCTGATGGAAAATGGCACACAGGGAGGAATGAATCACAACTCTACCCTTTTCCATTAAGTTGTACTTTGACCTTTTGGCTGATATTACACCTTATGCAGTCTACCCCTGCCGCCCAAAGATTGTAAACTACTCTATACCAGGCAGTTATCTCTGTCTTTAGCCTTAACAGAGACTGGCCCAGAATGGGCAGTCAATAAATACTTGTTTGGTGAATGGATAAGTAAAGAAATGAGTACAAGCTTTCTGTGGTGTCTGTTTTCTACTTTAGGTCTCTCTTGGAGCACTGTGAGTGCTACTTAAAAAGATTCCTACCACAGTTTTTGACTGTAGCTCCCTGCCAACCTATGACCATGCTCACTGGCTTAGCCACAACCAAACACCTGCCTGCAGCTATCACCAAATGTTTAGTCGCTCAGTTGTGTCCAGCTCTTTGCAACCCCATGGACGTCCTGCCAGGCTTCTCTGTCCATGGAATTCTGCAGTCAAGAATACCGGAGTGGGTTGCTGTGTCCTCCTCCATGGGGTCTCCCCAACCCAGGGGTCTATCACCAAATAGCCTACCCAATAGGGAGAAAGACCATTCAGTGGTGGGGGGAATGATGGACAATTCTTCACCTTCTCCCACCTGGCAGCCTCTGCTGCCAAGATAAGCTGTATCTCTTCAAAACTCTAATCAAGAGAAAGAAATTATACAAAATGAAATAGGCTTCATTCCTGTTTGATAAATCAGAACATTTGTAAAGTGAGGAGAATTAGTACTTGAACAAGTTCCTGTCTTGTTAAGCAATCCTTTGAAGAGTCATCTACAAACTCAAGCAATTGATGACAGTTAATGGCCATTTATCATTTTAAGTTGATGTGTTTCAAATAAGTAGCAAATGGAGTATTTTGTTCCTAAATTACACATTTAGCACCTTCCTACTAGAGCCCCCTTTGTACATAATTATATCAGTGAGCAGTGAAAGACACACAAAACTGTCATGAACTTTGTCCTCCTTATCTTCCTCTTCTTTAATTATGGATCTTAAACTTTTAGTCAAAACCCAGCACTTTTAGTTCTATTAGATGTAGATCTTTGCCTGAAATAGTCAGCCATTTCTGAGATAGTATACCTTTTTCTTTTAGGTTTATTGTGATATTACTTACATAATGTAAGATTCACCCTTTTTAGGCATGTATAGGGCTTCCCTGGTGGCTCAGACGGTAAAGAATCTGCCTGCAATGCAGGAGAACTGGGTTCGATCCCTGGCTTGGGAAGCTCCCCTGGAGAAGGGAATGGCTACCCACTCCAATATTCTGGCCTGGAAAATTCCGTGGACAGAGGAGCCTGGCAGGCTATAATCCATGGGGTCGCAAAGAGTTGGACAAAACTGAGCGACTTTCACTTTCAGGCATATACAAGTCTATGAAGTTTGACAAAATTATGTAACTCATGGCCACCACTGAAATCAAGATAATAGACTTTTCTTCACCCAAAGTGTTCCCTCATGCTTCTTTGTAGTCAGTCTCCTCTCTATATTGCCAACCTTGGCAACCACTGCTCTGATTTCTGTCACTATAGTTTTATCATTTCCAGAACCTCATTTAAGTGAAATCAAAGTATGTAGCCTTTCGAGTCTGGCTTATTTTGCTTAGTATAATGCTTTTGAGAGTCATCCATGTCATTGAATTTATCAGTAGTTTTCTGCCTTCTATTACATTCTATATGATTGTACAACAATCCGTTTATTCTTTCATCAGTTGATGGCCATTTGGATGGTTTGAAATTTGCAGTGATTATGAATAAAGTGGCTGTAAACATTTGTAGTTTAGCTTTTGTGTAGACATATATTTTTATTTCTTTTAGGTAAATACCAAAGAGTGGGATGGCTGGATCTTATGATGTGTTTTTCAAAACTCTGTTTTTCAAAGTGACTGTGCCATTTTTTAGAAATTCCAGTCTGTGGCTTGTCTTTTTATTTCTTTTAAATTTCCTTACTATTTAAAGAGCAAAATATTTAAGTTTTTATGAACTTCAGTTGATCAATCTTTTTTTTTATGGTTCATGCTGCTGCTGCTGCTGCTAAGTCGCTTCAGTCGTGTCCGACTCTATGCGACCCCATAGACGGAAGCCCACCAGGCTCCCCCGTCCCTGGGATTCTCCAGGCAAGAACACTGGAGTGGGTTGCCATTTCCTTCTCCAATGCATGAAAGTGAAAAGTAAAAGGGAAGTTGCTCATTCGTGTCTAACTCTTAGCGACCCCATGGACTGCAGCCCATCAGGCTCCTCCCTCCATGGGATTTTCCAGGCAAGAGTACTGGAGTGGGGTGCCATTGCCTTCTCCATGGTTCATGCTACTTCTGTCCTATATAAGAAATAGTTACCAGACCTAGGATCATGAAGATTTACTTCTATTTTATTCTAAATGTTTTGTAGCATTCAGTTTTATGTTTCAGTCTATGATCCATTTCAAGTTGTATGTATAGAGTGAAGTTTGGGTTGAGGTTCTTTTTTAAAAATCTTGATTTGTCCCATTGTTCCACCATCATTTGTTGAAAGACAAAAAGACTATCCTTTGTCTGTTGAATTAAATTGACATCTTCATCAAAAATCAGTTGACCATATATAAGCATACCTCCTTTTTTTGTACATTGCTTTATTGCACTTTGCAGATGCTGCGTTTTTTACAAATTGAAGTTTTGTGGCAATCTTGCATCAGGCAAATCTGTCAGCTCCATTTTTTTCCAGCAGCATTTGCTCCCTTTGTGTCTCTGTGCCACATTTTGGAAATTTTCATCATACTTCAAACCCTCCACCAGCAAAAAGATTACAACTTGCTGAAGACTAAGTTGATGGTTAGTGTTTTTTGCAATAAAAATAAAGTATTTTTTATTTTTATTTATTTTTTATTTTTCAAGGTATGTACATTTTTATTTTTTTAGACATAATGCTATTGTACACTTAATAGACTACAGTATACTGTAAATTTAACTCATATATGAACTGGGAAACCAAGAAATTTATGTGACTCAATTACAATATTTTCTTTTTTGCACTGGTCTGGAACCAAACCCACAATATTCTCCAGGGTATGCCTATATATATGTGGATCAGTTTCTATTCCATTGATCTATATGTTTACTTTTTACCAGTATCACTGTCTTGAATAGTGTACTTTTATAGTAAGTCTCAAAATCAGTTGTTTTGAATCCTTCAGCTGTTTCTTTTTCAAAATTGTCTTGGTTATCCTAGATTGTTTTCACATATAAATTTTAGAATTATCTTGTAAATTTCTCAAGAAGAAGTTGGCTTAGATTTTATTGAGCATTGACTTGAATGCTAAATTAAGGATGAATGGAATCTATAAATTGATTTGGAAGAGAATTGCAGTATTGATGATGTTGAGTCCTCTAATCCATGAACATACTGTGTCTCTCCAGTTACTTATGTCTTTGATTTCTCTCATCATTGTTTTTTGTAATTTTCAACATATAAATCTTATAATACTTTGTTAGATTGGTTCCTGAGTATTTGTATTTATTGGTTCTGTTGCAAATAGTGCTTATCCAAATTTCAGCCTCCCATCTGTTCATTACTATATCTAAAAATACAGTTCGTGTTTGTGTAGTGGTCTTAATGTTTTCCACCCTTGGTAAAGTCACTTATTAGATTTACTAATTTTTTTATGAATTATTTTGGATTTTCTACTTAGATAATTGTGTTTTCTGTGAATAAAGACAGTTTTATTTCTCCTCTGCAATTTTGTATATCTTTGTTTTCTGTACCTTACTGCATTAACTAGGACTTTCGTCTAGTAGGCTGTTGAATGGAAATGGTAAGAATGGGTTCCTTGCCTTGTTCCTGACCTTAGGGGGGAAATCATTCAGTCTTTCACCATTAAGTATGAGCTGTAGGTTTTTTCACAGATGCTTTTTTTCAGACTGAGAAAGTTCCCTTCTATTTCTAGTTAAGTGTGTTTTCCTTTAAATTGTGAATGGCTGTTGAATATAACAGTATTTTCTGCATCTATATAAATAGACATGGATTTTCTTCCTTAAACTGTTGATATTGTGAATGGCATTAAATTAAGAATTATGAACCAACCTCGCATGTGTAGACCAAATCGCAAATGACTATAGTATATTATTCTCTTATACTTTATGGAATCACGACTAGATGCTGCATAGTTGTTGGCAATTACTGAACATATGAGTGTTAGATAGGTTACTAGAACCACTTCCATCCTTGCTTACCTTACCTATGATACAATGCATGTAGAGTGCTGTTCTTCATGTTGATTTGGTCTTTCGGCTATCAAAAGGGAGTGAGGGGAAAGGCAACAAATATAATGAGTGTCTATGTATTAATGCTAGGCAATGTGTATGTTAATTTAATCTTAATTGGAAATTGAGGTCCAACAAGCAATTCGTAGCATTGAAGTCTTGGAGCTGGTCGATAGCACACTCAGAACTTAAGTACAGGTTTGTTTTGTAAAAAACCATGATAAGCCAATCATATTTTAATACCTCTCCCTGGAATTGAGTGCCTGCATGTGCAGGTTTTGGTTGGGGCAGGGAACCAGGTATTGGGTAGAAGACTGCAGGGAGGGTGGTGGAGAGACTGATTGAGATTAGGAAAGGGAGAAATGTTCCACCACCATTCATTGCCATCTAAAAACCTGGACTTTTTAAGATATCTTGGTTTGCATCATATCTCTGTCATTTATTTGATTTGTGACACATTTGTATCTCTGAGACTTTTTTTTATTGTTATTATTTGAATTGTAGACTGTTAACCTGGGTTATTATGAAGAATAAAATGCCACGCACATAGAATATGCTCAATATGATGGTGTCCATTACTATCCTCATTACTGATTTCCTACCATTAAACACACCTTATAAAATAGAAATAATTTGATTTTGGAAAGTGATTTATGTAGTTTAATTCTTTCGCCAAAATAGCCTAGAGCAAGTCTTTTTTTTTTTTTTTTTTAAAGAATGGACTTGGTTTCCTCTACTTTTTACCCATATCCCAAGTCAAAACAATACTCACTTTACTAAATCAGTTTGCAAGTTTGATTTAAAACCTCCTGCTGAATGCTTTGGGCTCTGGAAATGATTGCGTGCATGTGTGTTTGTACATGTGATCTGGAAGTGGTTTTCTCGGCCCTGAGGACCGGAGAGACCACTTTGATTTTACATGAGCAGCCAACCAATGATAGCCAGCTGAAGTCCCTTCGCTCATGCAGATCTGACAGTTTCTGAGTCATCAAAACTCTTCTCTGACATAAACCACTTCAGGCTGTTTGGAGGTAATGATTCCTTTTTTTGGTAAGGTTATTTTGGTTATCACAAGTAGAGCCCAACAGCTTCTTCTGTGTTTCGTCAGTCAGGTCAGGAGGTAGCAGTGAGAAAAAGGCTGACTCTTGAGAAAGGACATTAGGCTGTCATCCAGTAAGCTTTCTACTGCCCAGAACCTAAGGAGGGTTTTTGGCTCTGGTATCACCAATCCATAGCCTTTTGGGAATTGATTCTCATTTTTGATTTCCTAGCAGTACACTTCCAACTGAAAATCTGTTTGACAGGAAAATCAATTGTATTTTGAGAATTTGGGGGATAATATCATACCATCTCTTGGTGTTACTGCAAATCAGGATTGGCAGTCAGTAGTCCTCTTTTTTAAAAAAAAACAATTGAGGTGTGATTGTTATACAGAGTGCTACTGCCCATATTTAATGTATACAATTTGATGGATTTAAACATATCCATACACCCTTGAAACTATCACCGCAATCAGGGTAATATACATATCCATCACCTCCAAGAAAGTCTCTTCCTGCCTTATGTTTTGTATGTATGTGTTAAGAACTCTTGACATCTATCCTCTTAACACATTTTTTAAGTGAAAATGAAGTGTTTTACATATTACTGTATCGTCATATTACATATTTATATGATACATAGTATTTTATATATTACATATTGTCAAAGCACCTGCGCCTTAACCACAACTTCTAATTTAATTTACACCTTAAGTACAGTAGGTCTTATTTTTACTTTATGATGAAAAAATTGACCTAAGGGATATGTTTTCCCAAAGATCACCTTTGGATATTGCGCCAGTACCCAGAACCCAAGTTTGAATTTTGTCCAGTGTTCTTTGCATAAGACCTCTGGCCCTTAAACCTGATCTGGCTCTCTAAACTTTATTGACCTAGTAAACTGTTTGAAAACTAAATGTTTAATGACTACCTTTGTCCCCACAATTAGAATCAACAAATGTAACTGATGACAGCTTCAAAGAGAGTTCACGAAACAAGTAGTTTCGTGGAGATAGTTTGGAGAAGACCTTTTGTGTTTCGTATTTGTAATTTTCCCTTGCTAAACTGGTTAGAGACTTCCAGTATCCAAGGAGGAATGTTCAAAGGCTGGTCATTAGACTTTTGGGACAGTTTTAATTAAAATGTTGGGCAGTGTTGTAAGGGGCCTCCCTGGTTGCTCAGACCATAAAGAATTCGCTTGCAATGTGGGAGACCTCAGTTCGATCCCTAGGTTGGGAAGATCTCCTGGAGGAGGGCATGGCAACTCACTTCAGTTTCTTGCCTAGAGAATCTCATGGACAGAGCAGCCTGGTGGGCTACAGTTCATAGGGTTGCAAAGAGTTGGACACAACTGAGCGACTAAGAACAGCACAGTGAGGTGTGGCCCAGCCTGGTAGATTTGGTGCAGCCTCTTGAGTTTGATTTTGTGTTAAATATTTTTCAAATCATTATAGGGACATAAAGATTAGAGGTGAAACAAACCAAATAATAGTATTCTACTCTTTAGACCTGACAAGCCAACAAACAAGATGGAAACATAGACATGATTCCATTTTGTTTCCTCCAGTCCATTCTTCGTTCTTCTAGCAGGAGAGTCTTTTGAAAGCACATGTCCTTCCTATAAAATTTTCTGATGGTTCCCTGTTTCTCAGAGGCCCAAGTCCAAGCAGGACAGAAAAGGCCTTCTCTTATTTTTCCAGCTTCTCCCTCCATACCCACTCCTCTGGCCAGGATCCCAAATCTCAATACCCTGGTGACCTGGGTTGAACTATGCATGAGGCAGGTGAACTTTGTGCCCAGGCCCAGTTCTGTCCTCTGCATTCTCACTCATGTCTTGTTTCTCCACAGGTGTCACTTAAAGGGACACAGGTTTCTTCATTTGTAATAGGGGGATCAATATCAGCACCTCCATCCTGAGCTTGCTGTGAGGATTCAACCAGAATGCATTCTGAGGGCTTAGACTGTGCCTGGCATAGCGTATTTTATTATTATTATACAATAGAAGAAGCAGGGGTGTGAGGGTAAAATCTTAATATTTTTAAGTGCTCGGAGCACACCTTGATTTTTCATGCCTCTTAGTGTTTACTCATACTGAGCCCTCTGTCTAGAATGCTGTGTTAGTCTGTGTCCTCTTAGAAATTTAGGATGAAACAGGCAAGGATTTTATAACTAACTGCCTGTGTGAGAGATGTGGCAGGATGAGAGGATGAGGGGATGGGAAGGTTGGGCGTGCCCATGATGCCAGTCTGTGATGCAAGTCTGACCCCTAGTGAAGAGGAGACAGAGTAGCTTGGGTGAAGCTCTCTAGACTGCTGTACAGTTGAAGGGAGGTTCAGAAAAGCCTTTGGAGAGTCCCAAAGTCCAAAGGTCAGCACAGTCCTGCCCCTGCTGTGTGCTCCACCCATTGGAAGTGGGCCTTTGGCACAAACATTAGGATGAATTTCTGAGGTAGCAGCTCAGTTGTGCTCCCTGTCATTGGAGGCCTTCCTCTTAGCCTCTGTAAGTGCCTTTCCTCTTGCATTGAATTCCTCCTGTCTGTATTTAAAGAACCAACTTTAAATGTTTTCTCTTCTAGGAAACTTTTCCTTTAAAGAAATTCTCAGCATGTCAGGTGATGGGCCCACTGTCTACAGTGATCATTCCCAAATCTCTGCCTTGTTAATTTCTGATACACTTACTTGAACCCCTGCCATCTGAAAAACTAGTAGATGTTCATGGAATAATCTTTTGAAGCAGTGAATGAGTTGGTAGGACTTGGACAAGCAGATTTAAGGGAGAAGATAGTTGAGGCAGAGTGAACTGCTTAAGCCGAGTCAAATAAGTATGTCTTGCCCCAAAACTGTCATTTTAGGGAAAGTATATTACGATGCAAAACGGTGGGGGCAGGTTTTTTTTCCTGGCAGTTGAAAATGATTCATATTTGAGAACTTTGTTAAAAACAATGTTTTGAGTATTTCCTGAGAGATTTCTTTCCTGAAAGGAAACAGAGTTGATGGAAATGGAATTTTACTGCTGCCAGGAAGAGTATGATAAAGATCAAATCTCTTACAACTGCTACCAGAATAGAAATTTCCATAAAGCAAAGAGATTTAAAAGGCCCACCTAATGGCTCATAGGTATTTACTGTTTAGTGCAGCTGAACTGTAATTCCGTAATGGAATTGGACCAATTTTGACAATCCAGTTTGTAACATATGAATTAGTGGAGACTCATTCATTTTGACATTTGCTGAAGCTGCCAGATGTTGGCCGTATTTCTGATGAAAGGAAACAGGGAGCTGGCCAGGATCCCAAATCTCAGTGTCACTAGCAACCGCCTGCTCTGCTACATGTTGCCAGAGGAGGTAGACATGCCAAGGATAAGGTCTCAAAAATCACTCTTTATCAGCAACGGGAGGTTTAGCTCCTAATCCCTATGTAATGTTTTGCCCTGGTGACCTGGGTTGGACTATGTATGAGGCAGGCGCTCCTTTTTGCCCAGGCTCAGTTCTGTCCTCTGCATTCTCCCTCATGTCTTGTTTCTCTACAGGTGCCACTTGAAAGGACACATGTTTCTTTATTTGTAAGAAAAGGATGAATATTGGCACCTACATCCTGGGCTCACTGTGAGGATTCCACCAAGTGGATATGCTGAGGGCTTGGACTGTGCCTGGCATAGGGTATTTGTTCAATAAATGGTAGCTAGGTTTTATTATTATTATATAGTTAAAGAGTGATTTCCCTGGTGGCTTAGTCGGTAAAGAATCTGCCTGCAATGTGGGAGACCTGGGTTTGATCCCTGGGTCCGGAAGATCCCCTGGAGGAGGGCATGGCAACCCACTCCATTATTCTTGCCTGGAGAATCCCGATGGACAGAGGAGCCTGGCGGGCTACAGTCCATGGAGTCACAGAGAGTCGGACAGGACTGAGTGACTCACTTTCACTTTTTCATAGTTAAAGAAGCTAGGGTGTAAGGGTAAAAATCTTAATATTTCTAGGTACATAATTTAAAAGTTGGTGAGGGCTTGTTCTCTAGGGGCATGGGCTTCTCTGGCCCATTCTGTAGTTAATCTCTCTCATACACTTGCTGGTATCCAACTCTTCTCCAGTAAGAACAGTTCATTTTGGCTTTTACATAAGTAAAATCGCTTACTCCTCCACTGTGCTCTGACCTAATAGGGAATACCTTTCTTCTCTTTCTCATTGGCCCATCTCTCTCACCTTCAAATTTCTATTATAATTCTTCTGTAGGTTACATATACCTAATATGCCCCAGACACGTGAATGTAACGTGGCTGCATGGTATAGTCCCCTCCTTTGACTTTTGTTGATCAGGTTGGGGAGCTCTTTGACCCAATAGCCATGCCTTACAGATCTTTTCTTCCCTTTTAGTGGGATAGTTCACTTGGGATATTAGCCATTTACTTCTGTCTTAAACTGCTGAGTCATTGATTTCACTAAAGAGCTTCTCCTTTATATATGTTTATACACATCTCTTTTTTTTCTTTTTTTTGAATTATGAAAGTATGATAACACATTTACAGGAAACTTGGAAAATACAGAGCAAAGTTACATATAGTTCAACTAGATGTTACAGGTATTTTTTAAAGTAGATAAATTAAGATTTTTAGTTGGAGTTTCAGTATCATCCTCAAAAATGAATAGAACAAATAGAAAGCTGGGCTTCCCAGGTGGCGCTAGTGGTAAAGAAACTGCCTGCCGATGCAAGAGACACAAGAGACATGGGTTGGATCCCTGGGTCAGGAAGAGACCCTGGAGAGGGAAATGGCAACCCACCCTCAGTATTTCTTGCCTGGAAAATCCCATGGACAGAGGAATATGGTGGGTTACAGTCCATGGGGTTGTGGAGAGTCAGACACAACTGAGCACACACACGATACTACAGGGCAAGCATATTTAAAATCTCTATCCGGATAGATCATAAGCCTTCCCTCCTTCCAAAATAACCATTATCGTGACTTTTCAAGTAATTATTTTCTTACAGTTCTTAATCAAGAGGGTGCTTTTTAAAATTATCACTCTTGCCTGTCCAGTCACCTCCATGCTGCAGCCTAGGTAAGGGTGCTGAGGTTCCTTCACAGGTGTTCTCAGGCCTGCCTTTCTAGTCTCCTTTCTCTAACCACTCCTCTTCGCCGCAGTACTCGGTTTCTGGCCATACTGGGTTATTCACAGGCTCAGATGCCTCTAGGGTTTGCCAGATACCTCCAGGCATTTGCTCCTGCTTTCCCCTCTCTCTGGAGTTGCCTCTGTTCCCATTCTCTGATGAAGTCCTGCTGATATAGACCTGCTCAAATGTGGCTTCTTCAGTGAAGCTGTCCTAGAGCTCTCTTCCCTGACAACCTGGACAGAATGAATCTCTCCCAGTCTGTGCCCATTAGAGATTTTTTTTGGTGGGGGTACCTGGGGACTTGTGAGATCTTAGTTCCCCGACCAGGGGTCAAACCCATGCCCTTGGCAGTGAAAGTATGGAGTCCTAACCACTGGACTGCCAGGGAATTCCTTGGAGTATTTTATACATGCTTCCATTAGTAATATTTATCATAGTATCTGGTTCCTAACGGATTGCTTAATACATAGTAGGTGCTCAATAAATGTTTGTTCAAAGTGTGAATCTATGCAGTCAATCTTTGAAGTTTTTTCAGGGTGTCACATTTTCTTCAGAATTGACACAAATCATATATTTGATCATATGATCAAGCTTGATGTGGAATCTTTCAGATGTTGTGAACATTAACTGTGGTTGAAGTAAGTTTTGTAGTTTTTTTTTTTTTTTTGCTGTATTAAGATAGCACTCCTGTATTTTAATTGTTTGAGTTGTCTTAAAATACTCAATTTGTGTCAGCCAAACAGGGACTGAAGTGAGCTTTATAAAAACTTAAAATTCAAATCCGTATCTATTTAGTCCTAATATCAAAAGGAGTGATTTATTTTAATTCAGACTCTCTCAATTACATTTTATATAACTAGGATAGATATGACTGAGAAAAATTTGACAGTTATCAAGATTTTTTTAATTGAGAAGTTTTATATTTGGTTAAAACTTTTTTTAAGCTACAGAATGTATAAAAAAGTTTATATCCCTGCTTCATTTATAGCCCTATTCCCCAGAGGTAACCACTGTTAAATTTCTTCTCTGGGTGTTCAAATTGTTTTTATGTCTATTGAAGCATATGTACACTTGTGCACGTATGCATATGCTCATACATTTATGCTCATGCACATATATCTTTATATATACAATTGGAATCATACAATATATCATATTCTTTAATTTGTTTTTTTACTTGATGTATGTTAGAGATAATTTCATATTGGTATATACTGAGCTACTCCTATATTTTGACAGTTGCACAATAGTCCATTGTTTGGATATTTCACAGTTAATTAAACAGTCCCTTCCTGATGGATATTTGGATTATTTAATTTTTAATTTTTACTCTTTTAAACAATGCTGTTAATAAACATCTTTCTATATTTTATTTACTCTTGTTTGTAAAATTGTTATGGACCAGACTACTTGGCCTTCCCTAATTAATAGAAATTGATCAGAAGCCGGACAAGAAATTCAGGCAAAACTTCATTGGGGCCCTGCTGCAGCAGTGGGGAGCCACAAAAAATAACAGGTTCATTTGTTGCTTGCCCTCTCCCTGAAAGAGGGCTAGCTTGTGCCCTTATATGGGGTAAGGGTAGGGGTTTGTCCAGGGGTCAGACCCGAGGGGTGACTTAGGTGGTGTGTACAGGGAGCACGTTCAGTACCCTGTTTTTGCTCCAGGCTCTTCAAAAGTGACAGTTGGTTTTTTATTTTCTTGGTCTCTGTGTATCTTTGGGGTCCAGAATTTGCCCCAGGTGTGCATGCATGCAGTTACTTTTTGTCCCATACAGTTTCTGTGTGTTTTGTTGTTCTGTGTTGCTCAAAGAGCAGTATGTACACGTGCAAGCATTGCAGCACTGGAGCAAAGGGTCCCAGGTCCCAGCCTGTCTCAGATCACACAAGTATTTTTTTTTTAAATAATTTTATTTATTTATTTATTTTTGGTAGCACAGGCTTTTTTCTCTAGTTGCAGTAAGCTAGGGCTACTCTCTAGTTGTGTGAGGGCTTCTCATTGCAGTGGTTTCTCTTGTTGTGGAGCACAGGCTCTTGGGTGCGCGGGCTTTAGTAGTTGTGGCTCCTGGGCTCTAGAGCACAGGCCCAATAGTTGTGGAGCATGGGCTTAGTTGCCCTGAGGCATGTAAGATCCTCCTGGACCAGGGATCGAACCAGTGTCTCCTGCATTGGCAGGCAGGTCCATTACCACTGAGCCACCAGTGAACCCTGGTGGGTGTGGAGGTAATACCTCATTGTAGTTTGATTTGCATTCTCCAGTAATTAGCAATATTGAGTATCTTTTCAATATTTTGGGCAAAGGATTTAATAGGCATTTCTCCAAAGAATATATACATCTGGCCACTAAGCACATGAAAAGGTGCTCAGTGTCTGCATTTCCAGAACTTAGTGTGTTATTGCTTGAAAGAATCAAATCTTTGTGAAATAAATGTGTAAATGGAATTAAAACAGATTTTTCAACAGTAATGTTCTATCTTTATATTAGTGTTTTGGATTTTTAATAAATATTACAACAGCTTGTTTAAATTAGATATGTGAATATCTAAAGGAAAGCTATAAACATTTTAGACAAAAATGGGAACTTTGGGACTTTGACCTTTATTAGAGCAGTAAGCCCATGCAGATTTCGGTTTTTGAGGAATATTGTTACTATCATAGAATTTAAGGCTAGGCTTGATCTAGTAGATCTGTCTCTGTTGACATCCTTTTTACCTCCTTGTTTCATTTTCATCAGTTTCAGAGCCCTCTATCTTTTGCAGCCAGGAAGGAAATTGGTCTAGGCTTATGAAGACTGACATCTACATAGGGTTGGCATCTTAGTCACTTTCCTGAAATCTGATGCAGAAAGGCAGAACACCACTCATTTTTGTATCTTGGAAAGTGAAACTGTATGTGTACTAAGCTCCATCTGGCAAAAGTAGTGTTTAATATTTGTTCCTTACTCTTTTCAGAAAATGGAGGCGTGGGTGGTGGTGATGAAAATTAACACTTACTGAGTTCCAACTATGTTAGGCACTATATATATGTTATTTTGTTTAATCTTTATAGGAATATAGTATGACTCCACTGAGGCACATAGTAGTTTAATTGCCAAATACAACATACCTTGCTAGTAAACAGCAGGGCTAGGGTTTTGATCCAAGGTCTTCTTGACCGCCTTCTCCCCCAACTATCTGGGTCAGTCACACACTTGGATAAGAAATCGTACCATTATTGTTCATCTCAAATGTTAATAATTTGTTCTTTAGGGAAGTTTTGGCTACTTTTCAAAAATTAGCATAGTGTTAAAACAACCTTGGATTTCTTAAAGTTAAGAAACTTGTAGTTGATTCATAGGTAAGAAGTCCTGTATTCGAAGAGCAGATTAAATTTAATAGTTGTAAAACTATAGTTTAATATTTACATTACACATACACTGTGATTCATTTTTATGTATTATAAATTGGAAATTATTTTAGATATGTAAAGAATCCTTAATACGATTACATATGCTTCAGTTATTCTAAAATACTTTTTTTTGATAATATTTTTTCTTAAAAAACACTTTGAGGAATGTTTTTTTCTTAAGGGTTCAGACTTTTTGGAAATGTTTCATTTTCCATTAATAAAATTTTTCTAGTTTCTCTTCTAACTCAGAAGCAGTATTTGTATGTAATGTCAGTTGTTTACATTTAAATAGAGCATCTTAGTATTTGCATGTGACTCAGGCTGCTGTGTGGCTCTGATGAGTGCTATTTTATATGCTTCTCAGGAATGATGCAAACAAATGCATTTTCCTACATGGTAGACTTAATAGATAAAATCAGTTTGGAATTAAAGTTCATAAGTAACAAAATTTCTCCCTGAACAATTCTCTGTGTGGCACAGTGTGTAACTGTATCAGACCCAACTCTACTACCAACAAAACTGTAATGTCAGTCCTATGTCCTATTTGTCTTCTCCTTCAGGGCGGTTCTGCTCTTAATCAAAACAAATCAAAGTGCAGTGCGAACTGTTAGTCCTCAAGAATTATTATTTTCTGTGCTAACTATTTAATTCAGACACGGATGCTGCTGAAGTTGCTCCCCAAGGTACCCTGTGCTTAAGGCATTTTAAGAACTGGAGTATATTTCAGTATGATACTGCTACTCTGGAAGAAGTGTATACATAGTGGTTTACTTTCCCAGTGTAAAGTTAGACTAGAGCTAACGTTTCTGATCTATAAAGAGATTTATGGCTGATGTGTATTTGTATTCTGGCTCTGCTGCTTAGCTGGAGAACTTCAAGTGATTTAGTTCTCCTCTCTGTCCTTCAGTTTCCTCCTCTCTAAAGTGGGGATGATAAAACCTGCTTCATAGCTCTTCTGTGAGATTATTATCCAGGATTACAAAATCTTGATCTTTACATTTATTTAAGATAGTATGGTATTGGGATTAAGGATGCAAGTTTGAAGGTCAGTCAGTATGCAAATCTACGTTTCTGATCTATAAAGAGATTTATGGCTGATGTGTATTTGTATTCTGGCTCTGCTGCTTAGCTGGAGAACTTCAAGTGATTTAGTTCTCCTCTCTGTCCTTCAGTTTCCTCCTCTCTAAAGTGGGGATGATAAAACCTGCTTCATAGCTCTTCTGTGAGGATTATTATCCAGGATTACAAAATCTTGATCTTTACATTTATTTAAGATAGTATGGTATTGGGATTAAGGATGCAAGTTTGAAGGTCAGTCAGTATGCAAATCTTGGCTCTGTTCCTTTTTAGCCACCTGACCTGGTGAAGTGAAGTGAAAGTCACTCATCTGTTTGTGCTCTTAGTTGCTCAGTTGTGTCCAACTCTTTGTGACCCCATGGACTGTAGCCTGCCGGGCTCCTCTGTCCATGGGATTCTCAGGCAATAATACTGGAGGGGATTGCCATTTCCTTCTCCAGAGGATCTTCCTGATCCACGGATCGAACCCAAGTCTCCTGCATTGCAGGCAGACTTTACCGACTGAGCTACAAGGGAAGCCCGAGTGAAAATGAAGTCGCTCAGTCATGTCCGACTCTTTGCAACCCCATGGACTGTAGCCTACCAGGCTCCTCCATCCATGGGTCCAGACTAGAATAGTGGAGTGGGTTGCCATTGCCTTCTCCAGGAGATCTTCCTGACCCAGGGATTGAATCCAGGTCTCCCACATTGTAGGCAGACGCTTTACCATCTGAGCCCCCAGGGAAGTCCACCTGACCTAAACTAAGTCATATAATCTTGTGCTTCAGTTTCCTCAACTGTAAAATGGGAAAACTAATAACTGCTTACTTTATCAGGTTGTTTTCAGAAGTAAATGACTTAATACATATGAAATGCTTTGAAAGATACCTGGCACGTGGTAAATCCTAAATAGTTATTAACCATTAACAACAGCAACAATGATCTTGATTCTCATCTCAGTTGTCAGCATGCAGTGTCAGTGTTCATTTACTGTGCTCACTAAACCAAAACCTCTTTTGGAGATAGGGCAGATTCTTTTTAGCTTCTGAGCCTGACATAGTAGGTTGTTGTTGTTCAGTCGCTCAGTTGTGTCCAACTCTTTGCAACCCTGTGGACTCCAGCACACCAGGCTTCCCTATCCTTCACTGCCTCCTGGAGTTTGTACAAACTCATGTCCATTGAGTCGATGATGCCATCCAACCATCTCATCCTGTTACCCCCTTCCCCTGCCCTCAATCTTTCCCAGCATCAGTTTTTTCCAATGAGTCGGCTCCTCATATCAGGTGGCCAAAGTATTGGACCTTCAGCTTCATCATCAGTCCTTGCAAAATATTTGTGGAATGAATTAGTTAGTAAGTGAAAGAGTATACCTTTATGCTTCTCAGACCTACCCTTGCCCCCTTCCACTTCCTTTGGAACTGTTCTCTTTCTCCCTGCCATGACCCACATGGTTTTTGCAGCTGAACTTACCATGTTGTTTAGAATAAAAGTTTGGAATACTTGGTCTAAGAACAGAACAATCTGATTAAACCCAGGCTGTACTACTATCATAGTCTCATATTTTGCCTCCCCAACCCACCCCGCGCCCTCCCTGCACCTACACTTAACTGTGAAGCAAAGGATTACATCTGCTTGCCAGTGCTGAAGATAGATAGAGTCTAGGGCATAGTAGGCGCTTGATTGATGATGTATGAATTGAACAGAGAGTCTTCGCAGCCCCAAGAGATGAGTTCATACCTTTATCCCAGGTGGAAATAAAGAGCTTTTCACACCAGTGATGGTTTCAGGGTTATTAGGAGCTATGGGATCTGCCTCTGACATGTTTTGAAGTAACACATTTCAAACCTCAATTTAGGTGCAGTTGCACCTACACTTAACTGTGAAGCAAAGGATTACATCTGCTTGCCAGTGCTGAAGATAGATAGAGTCTAGGGCATAGTAGGCGCTTGATTGATGATGTATGAATTGAACAGAGAGTCTTCGCAGCCCCAAGAGATGAGTTCATACCTTTATCCCAGGTGGAAATAAAGAGCTTTTCACACCAGTGATGGTTTCAGGGTTATTAGGAGCTATGGGATCTGCCTCTGACATGTTTTGAAGTAACACATTTCAAACCTCAATTTAGGTGCAGTATGTATGTAAGGGAAGAGCTTGTAGCAAGCCATTTGAAAGACTTCTGTTTCTTAAAATTGGCTACTGATGCTTTTCTTCACTGGTGATTCTTCCCTCCTATCATGTATAGCATATAAATTGATTTAATTTTTCTTTCCTGGTCTATCCCAAGTTTTCAAATGGCAAATTAGATTGAAAATAACTCAGTAGTGCTTTGCAGTTATTGCACAAGGAAAGCTGGCTTCAGTGGTGCAGTTTAACTCTCACTGTGTCACTCCACCTGGAGCAGCATGGAAATACCTTCTCTAATTATAGTCATTAAAAGTCTAATGAACTTTTCTGTTTTAAAAAGCCTTTTACATTTTATTCTGTTAAGCAGTTTCTTTTCATTTGTGCCATAGATGCTATTGATAATTTCCATTTATATATTCTTCTGGCTTCATACAGTTGGTTTCATTTCATGGTTATTATATGTAAGTTGTGTAGGTAAAAAGAGGTCATTCTTTATACAGTCTCCTAAAGATATTCTCCTTTTTACTGTTCTTCTTGTGAGAATTTACTCTATCTTCTTCTGATAACACAGTAAGACTGTAATATTTGTCTGGTTGTAGGGATATTTAGCTCTTTCTTGTTTGAATTTCTTGTACCATATGAGTAAATCCAGTCCTGGTAGAAAACTCCTTTTTTAAACACACAAAAAAGAATCTTTTGTATTGTAAAAAATAATATATGTACACTTAAAGAAACCATTTTGTCTTAACTGACTTTACACATTATAATTGCTTCTTTTAAAAATGTACTTTTCAGAAGGTTTCAGTTCCTAAAATCAAAGTTTAAAACTGCTCATATCAATAACTACTAGTGGGTACCACATTTCTTTTTCGGGTGATGAAAATGTTCTAAAACTAGATTGTGGTGGTGTTTGCACAGCACCATGAACATAATACAAACTGTTGTTAAATGAGTGAAATCTATGGCATGTAATTATATAGAAATAAAGTTGTTATTTAAGAAAAAGAAAGGTGCTTATATCACCATTAAGAAGCTCTGCTGCTCACTAGCTGGCTGTGTGGCCTTGAGTAAGTTGCTCTCCTTTCTGTGCCTCAGCCTCCTCATCTGTGCAAGGCAGTAATAACAGTACCTTTCTAATGAGCTGGTTGTGAGCAGAAAATGGATAAATATATGTAAAGAACTTAATATTGTTCTTTGGAACTCGAGCCCTCCGTGTTATCATGTGTAGAGCGCAGAAGAGAAGTCTGGGGCTAGAGATGTATACTTTTCGGATGTCATCATATAGATGGTAATTAAAGCCATGCCTATGGATTAGGTTACCCAGGGAGAGCATGCCATGAGGAGTGCTGAAGGACAGAGAGCTGAGGGCTGAATACAAGGAAATAGGAAGAGCAGATTTGGCAAAGGAAGCTCAAAAGGAGTATCCGGAGACATAAGAGGAGGCGTGATGTCATGGAAGCAGAGAAGATGGTTCTTAGCATTAGTGCTAGAAAGAGGT
Source organism: Aepyceros melampus (assembly GCA_006408695.1). Classification (NCBI taxonomy): domain Eukaryota; kingdom Metazoa; phylum Chordata; class Mammalia; order Artiodactyla; family Bovidae; genus Aepyceros; species Aepyceros melampus. Next base: position 56,517 of record SJXQ01007725.1, read on the forward strand.
TAAGTTAGAAACTGTCCATTTGATCTGGCAGGTTAGACCTGTGGGAGTAGGGGCAGGAACCAGCCTACAGAGAAAGGGCTGAAGAGTAAAGAGGAGGTGAGGAAAGAGACATACTGACTGTATTCTTCTGAGGTGGTGACTCATTTTTCAGCAACTAATTATTGAGCTTCTACTATGTGCCATTCCCTGCTCTAGGTTAGTGGTGTACCAGGGAACAAAAACAACAACAAAAACCCATATCCTTGCCCTAAGAGAACTTTACTTTATACTGGGCTTTACTTTATACTGGGAAGGAGAGAAATAAGGCTGGAAGAGGATCCATTGTCTAGAAAAGTATGTGTGTTTAAGAAAATAAGGACTTAAACTAAACATTAAAGCTAAAAAACCAGGGGGAGATAGAGAGTGGAAATAAAATGGTTCATAGTATAAGGGAGATGGAGTAATTAATTATTGGTGCAAAAAGATGGGCAGATAGAGATCAGGCGTATAGGTGAAAGCTCTTTATCAGTCAAGAACAGGAAAAGAAACCCCTCTTCTGAAACTGGAGGGCGAGACCTGATCTGATGCTCACACACAACAGGGAAGTACGAAGAAGTGCCCAGCAGATGTAGGAGCAAGGTCACCCACATAGAGGAGTGTGGTATGGGACTTGAGAGTCATGAAGCTTTCAAATAGGCACTTAGGATAAGTGGAGAACACAATCATTGAGAACAAGTAGGACGTTCATGGAGTGGCACTGAAGATTTTGTAATGCCATGAACTTCACATTAGTGTGATTTTTAACAAAACTGTTCTTAGCTTTGTTCATGCAGGAATGAAGACAGCGATCTCTGAGACTGGTCCCAGAATTAGGACTTAATGTAGGTCTATTGCAGAAAGCCTAGTTGGGAAGAAGTTGACGGAGCTGATGAGAAATAGGTTCTATGAGTTAACACTTTATAGAAAAAATGAAGGTAAGGAATTTGAGAAACTGAAGATGGAATCAAGAGACCAGAGGTTTTAAAGAGCTATTGTGGGAGTGAAAGAGCTAAAAGACTAAGAGCGTGCTTTTTTCCTTCGAGGTGTCAGAGATGAAGCAGTAGGTGATATTAATAAATCCCAGCTGTCAGCCTAGAGCAGTTGGCTAAAGTAGAGCAAAGGTGAAGAGCTTTAGAGCAAAAAAGTTCTGAGACTTGACAGTGTAGGTAGGTTTCTGGATGAGTTGTCTGTATGGATGATGGTATTTCCAAGTGCAATGATAAGAGGAAATATAGGGCATAGGACTTAAGCTAAATTTCAAAGTCTACTGTTGATGTCAATAAGTGACCAGATGAAGATCAGTAATGGTCACTTGAGATAATGATGTCCAAAAATTATGAAACAGGAGTATGGAGTTGGTTGTCACACAAACATTAAGATTTCACAGAATGATGGTAGGAGATGGGATGGAAAGGCCTCCAGTGACACAAATGAGTAAGGGGAGATGTCCAGGAGACATGCTATCCATGAGGAGGAGGGGATAAATGTGTAGGCAAAATGTGTAGGACACGCTTTTCAGGAGATTGGATTCATGGACTGCACAAGCAGTGGAGAGGCAAGAGGAGACTGACCCCTCACCTCTCTGGGGAAGAATCATCAGAAGAAAGTTAAGGCTTAGGGCTTCCCTTGTGGTTCAGCTGGTAAAGAATCCGCCTGCAATGAGGGAGACCTGGGTTTGATCCCTGGGTTGGGAAGATCCCATGGAGAAGGAAAAGGCTACCCACTCCAGTATTCTGGCCTGGAGAATTCCATGGACTGTATAGTCCCTGGGGTCACAAAGAGTTGGACATGACTGAGCGACTTTCACTATCAAGGCTTAGGGAAGGCAAGTATTTGTAGGGAACATTTTTTGATGTTTAAGGATGTCTGACTCTTTGCGACCCCATGAACTGTACCCTATCAGGCTCCTCCATCCATGGGATTTTCCAGGCAAGAATACTGGAGTGGGTTGCCATTTCCTTCTCCAAGAGATCTTCCCGACCCAGGAATTGAACCCGGATCTCCTGCATTGTAGGCAGACGCTTTACCGTCTGAACCACCAGGGAAGATTTAAGGATGTAGAGAGTTTGATTAATGAGGATGGCAGATCTGCAGGGCAGGGTTTAACATTGAGTTAGGAGCAAGAGAGGGAAGGGGAACTGGTATCGTGAATGTGGAGTGATGAAAGAAGCACAGACCAATAGGATCAGGATGAAGTGAGGAAGTTTGATGAGAGTCATGGGTGGAAGTGACTAGATTTGGGGTCCCCTTCCTTTTTTTTTTTTTTTTGTAAAAATCTTCTGGAAAAGAGTAGTTCAGGGTGTCACAGATATACCTGGAAATTGCTCCCACCAATTCTTTCCCTCTTCAAATGCTGTCTGGGTCTGAACCTGACTAGAGTTGTAGGTTATGTGCTTCCCACGCCAAACTAAAGTTTATTTTAACTAATGTGACTCAACATTGTGCAAAATAGAAGCTATAACAATGAGCATGTTGTTTTAGAAGTGCAGCCTAAATCCTTAGTTACAATATACCTATCTTTTTTTGGGGGGGGGTGGTCTTTTTCTGAGCGCAGAAGAATTGATGCTTTTGAACTGTGGTGTTGGAGAAGACTCTTGAGAGTCCCTTGGACTGCAAGGAGATCCAACCAGTCCATTCTGAAGGAGATCAACCCTGGGATTTCTTTGGAAGGAATGATGCTAAAACTGAAGCTCCAGTACTTTGGGCACCTTATGCGAAGAGCTGACTCATTGGAAAAGACCCTGATGCTGGGAGGGATTGGGGGCAGGAGGAGAAAGGGACGACCGAGGATGAGATGGCTGGATGGCATCACGGACTCAATGGACGTGAGTCTGAGTGAACTCCGGGAGTTGGTGATGGACAGGGAGGCCTGGCGTGCTGCGATTCATGGGGTCGCAAAGAGTCGGACACGACTGCGCGACTGAACTGAACTGAACTGGTCTTTTTCAGCAATATCAAGGTATAATTAACATACAACATTGTGTAAGTTTAAAGTGTACAGCATAATTATTTGACATATGTATGCATTGAGAATGGAGAAGGAGATGGCAGCCAGCTCCAGTATTCTTCCCTGGAAAATTCCATGCATAGAAGAGCCTGGCATACAGTCCATGGGGTCGCAAAGAGTCGACACGACTGAGTACACACACATGCGTGCATGCATACATTGAGAAATGATTATCACATTAAAGTTCCTTAACACATCAGTCAACTCACATAGTGACTCTTTAAAAGTTTTTTAATGTTTATTCCCAGGAGTGAATGAAGGAATTTCTTCATTGTATTTTATGGTCACCATCAGAACCCAGTTTCTACTTTCACAACAGTAACTGGGTGGTTGGGTATTTATTCACCTAAATAAATATATCTATTAACTTATAATGAAAAGAGGTGGCAAAAAGTAAATCTTAGGAGTGACATGGTGGATTGCATTATGCCGCGGACAGTTGCTCAACCCAACCTTACTTAAACATTTACAAAACCAGTTTTGATTAGCTCTTTAATCTTGATAATCAGACTCCAGTCTACTAAGCCCGGTCCAGAGGTGATTATTACTGAGATTTACAGCCACTGACACCACAAAATCTTACAATTTAGCTGTTAGGAATTTTTTTTTTTTTTTGCAAGGATCTGGAGTTGGGTGAGTGGATTATTTAGGAAGGAAATCAAGTGTTTACTATATTGGAAGCAAATTTGTTATTGTTCAGTTGCTCAGTCATGTCTGACTCTTTGTGACCCCATGGACTGTAGGCCGCCAGGCTCCTTTGTCCGCGAGGATTCTCCAGGCAAGAATACTGGAGTGGGTAGCCATGCCCTCCTTCAGGGAATCTTCCCGACCCAGGGATTGATCCATGCCTCCTGCATTGACAGGCAGATTCTGTAACACTGAGCCACCTGGGAGGCCATGAATGGACATTAGTAAAATGGAAACCCTTAGCAAATCTTACTCCAGTTTGTTATATACCAGTTAATAGCTAGAGGTTATCTGTGTTTTTGCAAGAGTTACTATTTCTTAAGGTCAATCAGTGTGTGGCCCTTTCCTATAAACCTTTAAGTATAAATGTGTAGGCAAACTTTCTTCTGGAGGATCACATTAAAATCGAAAGATTCATAATGAAATTTACACGAGGAGATTGTCAGAGAACAGTCTAGCAAACTCTGTAGTGGCCAACTTTTGCTGAGGGAATTTCTTTCTTAAACTTTATTCCTAAAACAAATCATTTCAAACATATGAAAAACAAATGAGACAGTACTTGGCAAGCATAAGCATGATTGATAAGGTAGAGACCAGCTATCTCCAGATCTAAACCTGCTACCCTCTCTTTGTCCAGAGCCCCTTGTCCCCTTGAGTTAGGGTGCTGCCTGCCTTTGTGTATGCTTACCCCTCCCTCCGGGTTCCGGCCTCCTCAGCATTGCACGTGTGGCAGAACTGAGCCAGTGCCTTCTCATAGTTGTGTCCATGTGGTTTCACGTGGTAGCTATTTCTGCCTCCCACCTAGTGCCTAACCCAGAGCCTCCACTTGCTGTTCCATTCCATTCAGTCGCTCAGTCGCGTCCGACTCTTTGCGACCCCATGAATCGCAGTACGCCAGGCCTCCCTGTCCATCACCAACTCCCGGAGTTCACTCAGGTTCACGTCCATTGCGTCCGTGATGCCATCCAGCCATCTCATCCTCGGTTGTCCCCTTCTCCTACTGCCCCCAATCTCTCCCAGCATCAGGGTCTTTTCCATTGAGTCAACTCTTCGCATGAGGTGGCCAAAGTACTGGAGCTTCAGTTTTAGCAGCATTCCTTCCAAAGAAATCCCAGGGTTGATCTCCTTCAGAATGGACTGGTTGGATCTCCTTGCCGTCCAAGGGACTCTCAAGAGTCTTCTCCAACACCACAGTTCAAAAGCATCTATTCTTCTGCGCTCAGCCTTCTTCACAGTCCAACTCTCACATCCATACATGACCACAGGAAAAACCATAGCCTTGGCTAGATGGACCTTAGTCGGCAAAGTAATGTCTCTGCTTTTGAATATACTATCTAGGTTGGTCATAACTTTTCTTCCAAGGAGTAAGTGTCTTTTAATTTCATGGCTGCAGTCACCATCTGCAGTGATTTTGGAGCCCAAAAAAATAGTCTGACAGTGTTTCTACC